>JALIGU010000017.1:465000-605000 GCA_023053565.1 Aquilegia eximia
GTGCTCCCCCGCACATCAGGCAATATGGCTCGAGCAAAAGTTCAGCTGGGTGGATTTTACTCGGACAAGTAGGCATAAAAATGATAATTTGGCATGTGGTCCGAGGAAAAATGAGATTGGGGGGTTTTCGTGCGTGGAAAAATGACTTTGTGCGGGAAAAAATGAGCTCGGGCGCCATCGGGCGTGAAAAGTCCGGAGTTCCTCGGGCGGTGGGGTGCTCCCCCGAACAAGTAGGCATAAAAATGATAATTTGGCATGTGGTCCGAGGAAAAATGAGATTGGGGGGTTTTTGTGCGAGGAAAAATGACTTTGTGCGGGAAAAAATGAGCTAGGGCGCCATCGGGCGTGAAAAGTCCGGAGTTCCTCGGGCGGTGGGGGTGCTCCCCCGCACATCGGGCAATATGGCTGGAGCAAAAGTTCAGGTGGGTTGATTTTTCTCGGACAAGTAGGCATAAAAATGATAATTTGGCATGTGGTCCGAGGAAAAATGAGATTGGGGGGGTTTTTATTCGAGGAAAAATGACTTTGTGCGGGAAAAAATGAGCTCGGGCGCCATCGGGCGTGAAAAGTACGGAGTTCCTCGGGCGGTGGGGGTGCTCCCCCGCACATCGGGAAATATTGCTGGAGCAAAAGTTTATCTAGGTGGATTTTCCTCGGAAAAGTAGGCATAAGAATGATAATTTGGCATGCGGTCGGGCGCCATCGGGGGTGAAAACTCCTGAGTTCCTCGGGCGGTGGGGGTGCTCCTCCGCACATCGGGCAATATGGCTCGAGCAAAAGTTCAGCTGGGTGGATTTTCCTCGGACAAGTAGGCATAAAAATGATAATTTGGCATGTGGTCCGAGGAAAAATGAGATTGGGGGGTTTTTGTTCAAGGAAAAATGACTTTGTGTGGGTAAAAATGACTTTGTGCGGGAAAAAATGAGCTCGGGCGCCATCGGGCGTGAAACGTCCGGAGTTCCTCGGGCGGTGGGGGTGCTCCCCCGCACATCGGGCAATAGGGCTCGAGCAAAAGTTCGGCTGAGTGGATTTTCCTCTGACAAGTAGGCATAAAAATGATAATTTGGCATGTGGTCCGAGTAAAAATGAGATTGGGGGGTTTTTGTTCGAGAAAAATGACTTTGTGCAGGAAAAAATGAGCTCGGGCGCCATCGGGCGTGAAAAGTCCGAAGTTCCTCAGGCGGTGGGGGTGCTCCCCCGCACATCGGGCAATATGGCTGGAGCAAAAGTTCGTCTGGGTGGATTTTCCTGGGACAAGTAGGCATAAAAATGTTAATTTGGTATGTGGTCGGAGTAAAAATGAGATTAGGGGGTTTTTGTGCGAGGAAAAATGACTTTGTGCGGGAAAAAATGAGCTCGGGCGCCATCGGGCGTGAAAAGTCCGGAGTTCCTCGGGCGGTGGGGGTGCTCCCCCGCACATCGGGCAATATGGCACGAGCAAAAGTTCAGCTGGGTGGATTTTCCTCGGACAAGTAGGGATAAAAATGATAATTTGGCATGTGGTCCGAGGAAAAATGAGGTTGGGGGGTTTTTGTTCGAAGATAAATGACTTCGTGCGGGAAAAAATGAGCTCGGGCGCCATCGGGCGTGAAACGTCCGGAGTTCCTCGGGCGGTGGGGGTGCTCCCCCGCACATCGGGCAATATGGCTGGAGCAAAAGTTCATCTGGGTGGATTTTCCTCGGACAAGTAGGAATAAAAATGATAATTTGGCATGTGGTCCGAGTAAAAATGAGATTGGGGGGTTTTTGTTCGAGGAAAAATGACTTTGTGCAGGAAAAAATGAGCTCAGGCGCCATCGGGCGTGAAAAGTCCGAAGTTCCTCGGGCGGTGGGGGTGCTCCCCCGCACATCGGGCAATATGGCTGGAGCAAAAGTTCGTCTGGGTTGATTTTCCTGGGACAAGTAGGCATAAAAATGTTAATTTGGTATGTGGTCGGAGTAAAAATGAGATTAGGGGGTTTTTGTACGAGGAAAAATGACTTTGTGCGGGAAAAAATGAGCTCGGGCGCCATCGGGCGTGAAAAGTCCGGAGTTCCTCGGGCGGTGGGGGTGCTCCCCCGCACATCGGGCAATATGGCTCGACCAAAAGTTCAGCTGGGTGGATTTTCCTCGGACAAGTAGGCATAAAAATGATAATTTGGCATGTGGTCCGGAGAAAATGAGATTGGGGGGTTTTTGTTCGAGGAAAAATGACTTTGTGCGGGAAAAAATGAGCATGGGCGCCATCGGGCGTGAAAAGTCCGGAGTTGCTCGGGCGGTGGGGGTGCTCCCCCGCACATCGGGCAATATGGCTGGAGCAAAAGTTCAGGTGGGTTGATTTTTCTCGGACAAGTAGGCATAAAAATGATAATTTGGCATGTGGTCCGAGGAAAAATGAGATTGGGGGGGTTTTTATTCGAGGAAAAATGACTTTGTGCGGGAAAAAATGAGCTCGGGCGCCATCGGGCGTGAAAAGTACGGAGTTCCTCGGGCGGTGGGGGTGCTCCCCCGCACATCGGGAAATATTGCTGGAGCAAAAGTTTATCTAGGTGGATTTTCCTCGGAAAAGTAGGCATAAGAATGATAATTTGGCATGCGGTCGGGCGCCATCGGGGGTGAAAACTCCTGAGTTCCTCGGGCGGTGGGGGTGCTCCTCCGCACATCGGGCAATATGGCTCGAGCAAAAGTTCAGCTGGGTGGATTTTCCTCGGACAAGTAGGCATAAAAATGATAATTTGGCATGTGGTCCGAGGAAAAATGAGATTGGGGGGTTTTTGTCCGAGGAAAAATGAGATTGGGGGGTTTTTGTGCGAGGAAAAATGACTTTGTACGGGAAAAAATGAGCTCGGGCGCCATCGGGCGTGAAAAGTCTGAAGTTCCTCGGGCGGTGGGGGTGCTCCCCCGCACATCGGGCAATATGGCTCGAGCAAAAGTTCAGTTGGGTGGATTTTCCTCGGACAAGTAAGCATAAAAATGATAATTTGGCATGTGGTCCGAGGAAAAATGAGATTGGGGGGTTTTTGTTCGAGGAAAAATGACTTTGTGCGGGAAAAAATGAGCTCGGGCGCCATCGGGCGTGAAAAGTCCGGAGTTCCTCGGGCGGTGGTGGTGCTCCCCCGCACATCGGGCAATATGGCTCGAGCAAAAGTTCAGCTGGGTGGATTTTCCTCGGACAAGTAGGCATAAAAATGATAATTTGGCATGTGGTCCGAGGAAAAATGAGATTGGGGGGTTTTTGTTCGAGGAAAAATGACTTTGTGCGGGAAAAGATGAGCTCGGGCGCCATCGGGCGTGGAAAGTCCGGAGTTTCTCGGGCGGTGGGGGTGCTCCCCCGGACATCGGGCAATATGGCTCGAGAAAAAGTTCAGCTGGGTGGATTTTCCTCGGACAAGTAGGCATAAAAATGATAATTTGGCATGTGGTCCGACGAAAAATGAGATTGGGGGGTTTTTGTTCCAGGAAAAATGACTTTGTGCGGGAAAAAATGAGCTCGGGCGCCATCGGGCGTGAAAAGTCCGGAGTTCCTCGGGCGGTGGGGGTGCTCCCCCGCACATCGGGCAATATGGCTCGACCAAAAGTTCAGCTGGGTGGATTTTCCTCGGACAAGTAGGCATAAAAATGATAATTTGGCATGTGGTCCGAGGAAAAATTAGATTGGGGGGTTTTTGTTCGAGGAAAAATGACTTTGTGCGGGAAAAAATGAGCTCGGGCGCCATCGGGCGTGAAAAGTCCGGAGTTCCTCGGGCGGTAGGGGTGCTCCCCCGCACATCGGGCAATATGGCCGGAGCAAAAGTTCATCTGGGTGGATTTTCTACGGACAAGTAGGAATAAAAATGATAATTTGGCATGTGGTCCGAGTAAAAATGAGATTGGGGGGTTTTTGTTCGAGGAAAAAAGACTTTGTGCGGGAAAAAATGAGCTCGGGCGCCATCGGGCGTGAAAAGTCCGGAGTTCCTCGGGCGGTAGGGGTGCTCCCCCGCACATCGGGCAATATGGCTGGAGCAAAAGTTCATCTGGGTGGATTTTCCTTGGACAAGTAGGCATAAAAATGATAATTTGGCATGTGGTCGGAGTAAAAATGAGATTAGGGGGTTTTTGTGCGAGGAAAAATGACTTTGTGCGGGAAAAAATGAGCTCGGGCGCCATCGGGCGTGAAAAGCCCGGAGTTCCTCGGGCGGTGGGAGTGCTCCCCCGCACATCGGGCAATATGGCTCGAGCAAAAGTTCATCTGGGTGGATTTTCCTCGGACAAGTAGGAATAAAAATGATAATTTGGCATGTGGTCCGAGTAAAAATGAGATTGGGGGGTTTTTGTTCGAGGAAAAATGACTTTGTGCAGGAAAAAATGAGCTCGGGCGCCATCGGGCGTGAAAAGTCCGAAGTTCCTCGGGCGGTGGGGGTGCTCCCCCGCACATCGGGCAATATGGCTGGAGCAAAAGTTCGTCTGGGTGGATTTTCCTTGGACAAGTAGGCATAAAAATGTTAATTTGGTATGTGGTCGGAGTAAAAATGAGATTAGGGGGTTTTTGTGCGAGGAGAAATGACTTTGTGCGGGAAAAAATGAGCTAGGGCGCCATCGGGCGTGAAAAGTCCGGAGTTCCTCGGGCGGTGGGGGTGCTCCCCCGCACATCGGGCAATATGGCACGAGCAAAAGTTCAGCTGGGTGGATTTTCCTCGGACAAGTAGGGATAAAAATGATAATTTGGCATGTGGTCCGAGGAAAAATGAGGTTGGGGGGTTTTTGTACGAGAATAAATGACTTTGTGCGAGAAAAAATGAGCTCGGGCGCCATCGGGGGTGAAACGTCCGGAGTTCCTCGGTTGGTGGGGGTGCTCCCCCGCACATCGGGCAATATGGCTCGAGCAAAAGTTCAGCTGGGTTGATTTTCCTCGGACAAGTAAGCATAAAAATGATAATTTGGCATGTGGTCCGAGGAAAAATGAGATTGGGGGGTTTTAATACGTGGAAAAATGACTTTGTGCGGGAAAAAATGAGCTAGGGCGCCATCGGGCGTGAAAAGTCCGGAGTTCCTCGGGCGGTGGGGGTGCTCCCCCGCACATCGGGCAATATGGCTCGACCAAAAGTTCAGCTGGGTGGATTTTCCTCGGACAAGTAGGCATAAAAATGATAATTTGGAATGTGGTCCGGAGAAAAATGAGATTGGGGGGTTTTTGTTCGAGGAAAAAATGAGCACGGCCGCCATCGGGCGTGAAAAGTCCGTAGTTCCTCGGGCGGTGGGGGTGCTCCCCCGCACATCGGGCAATATGGCTCGACCAAAAGTTCAGCTGGGTGGATTTTCGTCGGACAAGTAGGCATAAAAATGATAATTTGGAATGTGGTCCGAGGAAAAATGAGATTGGGGGGTTTTTGTTCGAGGAAAAATGACTTTGTGCGGGAAAAAATGAGCTCGGGCGCCATCGGGCGTGAAAAGTCCGAAGTTCCTCGGGCGGTGGGGGTGCTCCCCCGCACATCGGGCAATATGGCTGGAGCAAAAGTTCGTCTGGGTGGATTTTCCTTGGACAAGTAGGCATAAAAATGTTAATTTGGTATGTGGTCGGAGTAAAAATGAGATTAGGGGGTTTTTGTGCGAGGAAAAATGACTTTGTGCGTGAAAAAATGAGCTCGGGCGCCATCGGGCGTGAAAAGTCCGGAGTTCCTCGGGCGGTGGGGGTGCTCCCCCGCACATCGGGCAATATGGCACGAGCAAAAGATCAGCTGGGTGGATTTTCCTCGGACAAGTAGGGATAAAAATGATAATTTGGCATGTGGTACGAGGAAAAATGAGGTTGGGGGGTTTTTGTACGAGGATAAATGACTTTGTGCGGGAAAAAATGAGCTCGGGCGCCATCGGGCGTGAAACGTCCGGAGTTCCTCGGGCGGTGGGGGTGCTCCCCCGCACATCGGGCAATAGGGCTCGAGCAAAAGTTCGGCTGAGTGGATTTTCCTCTGACAAGTAGGCATAAAAATGATAATTTGGCATGTGGTCCGAGTAAAAATGAGATTGGGGGGTTTTTGTTCGAGAAAAATGACTTTGTGCAGGAAAAAATGAGCTCGGGCGCCATCGGGCGTGAAAAGTCCGAAGTTCCTCAGGCGGTGGGGGTGCTCCCCCGCACATCGGGCAATATGGCTGGAGCAAAAGTTCGTCTGGGTGGATTTTCCTGGGACAAGTAGGCATAAAAATGTTAATTTGGTATGTGGTCGGAGTAAAAATGAGATTAGGGGGTTTTTGTGCGAGGAAAAATGACTTTGTGCGGGAAAAAATGAGCTCGGGCGCCATCGGGCGTGAAAAGTCCGGAGTTCCTCGGGCGGTGGGGGTGCTCCCCCGCACATCGGGCAATATGGCACGAGCAAAAGTTCAGCTGGGTGGATTTTCCTCGGACAAGTAGGGATAAAAATGATAATTTGGCATGTGGTCCGAGGAAAAATGAGGTTGGGGGGTTTTTGTTCGAAGATAAATGACTTCGTGCGGGAAAAAATGAGCTCGGGCGCCATCGGGCGTGAAACGTCCGGAGTTCCTCGGGCGGTGGGGGTGCTCCCCCGCACATCGGGCAATATGGCTGGAGCAAAAGTTCATCTGGGTGGATTTTCCTCGGACAAGTAGGAATAAAAATGATAATTTGGCATGTGGTCCGAGTAAAAATGAGATTGGGGGGTTTTTGTTCGAGGAAAAATGACTTTGTGCAGGAAAAAATGAGCTCGGGCGCCATCGGGCGTGAAAAGTCCGAAGTTCCTCGGGCGGTGGGGGTGCTCCCCCGCACATCGGGCAATATGGCTGGAGCAAAAGTTCGTCTGGGTTGATTTTCCTGGGACAAGTAGGCATAAAAATGTTAATTTGGTATGTGGTCGGAGTAAAAATGAGATTAGGGGGTTTTTGTACGAGGAAAAATGACTTTGTGCGGGAAAAAATGAGCTCGGGCGCCATCGGGCGTGAAAAGTCCGGAGTTCCTCGGGCGGTGGGGGTGCTCCCCCGCACATCGGGCAATATGGCTCGACCAAAAGTTCAGCTGGGTGGATTTTCCTCGGACAAGTAGGCATAAAAATGATAATTTGGCATGTGGTCCGGAGAAAATGAGATTGGGGGGTTTTTGTTCGAGGAAAAATGACTTTGTGCGGGAAAAAATGAGCATGGGCGCCATCGGGCGTGAAAAGTCCGGAGTTGCTCGGGCGGTGGGGGTGCTCCCCCGCACATCGGGCAATATGGCTGGAGCAAAAGTTCAGGTGGGTTGATTTTTCTCGGACAAGTAGGCATAAAAATGATAATTTGGCATGTGGTCCGAGGAAAAATGAGATTGGGGGGGTTTTTATTCGAGGAAAAATGACTTTGTGCGGGAAAAAATGAGCTCGGGCGCCATCGGGCGTGAAAAGTACGGAGTTCCTCGGGCGGTGGGGGTGCTCCCCCGCACATCGGGAAATATTGCTGGAGCAAAAGTTTATCTAGGTGGATTTTCCTCGGAAAAGTAGGCATAAGAATGATAATTTGGCATGCGGTCGGGCGCCATCGGGGGTGAAAACTCCTGAGTTCCTCGGGCGGTGGGGGTGCTCCTCCGCACATCGGGCAATATGGCTCGAGCAAAAGTTCAGCTGGGTGGATTTTCCTCGGACAAGTAGGCATAAAAATGATAATTTGGCATGTGGTCCGAGGAAAAATGAGATTGGGGGGTTTTTGTTCAAGGAAAAATGACTTTGTGTGGGTAAAAATGAGCTCGGGCGCCATCGGGCGTGAAAAGTCCGGAGTTCCTCGGGCGGTGGGGGTGCTCCCCCGCACATCGGGCAATAAGGCTCGAGCAAAAGTTTAGCTGAGTGGATTTTCCTCGGACAAGTAGGCATAAAAATGATAATTTGGCATGTGGTCCGAGGCAAAATGAGATTGGGGGTTTTTTTGCGAGGAGAAATTACTTTGTGTGGGAAAAAATGAGCTCGGGCGCCATCGGGCGTGAAAAGTCCGAAGTTCCTCGGGCAGTGGGGGTGCTCCCCCGCACATCGGGCAATATGGCTCGAGCAAAAGTTCAGCTTAGTGGATTTTCCTCGGACAACTAGGCATAAAAATGATAATTTGGCAAGTGGTCCGACGAATAATGAGATTGGGGGGTTTTTGTACGAGGAAAAATGACTTTGTACGGGAAAAAATGAGCTCGGGCGCCATCGGGCGTGAAAAGTCCGAAGTTCCTCGGGCGGTGGGGGTGCTCCCCCGCACATCGGGCAATATGGCTCGAGCAAAAGTTCAGCTGGGTGGATTTTCCTCGGACAAGTAGGCATAAAAATGATAATTTGGCATGTGGTCCGACGAAAAATGAGATTGGGGGTGTTTTAGTTCGAGGAAAAATGACTTTGTGCGGGAAAAAATGAGCTCGGGCGCCATCGGGCGTGAAAAGTACGGAGTTCCTCAGGCGGTGGGGGAGCTCCCCCACACATCGGGCAATATGGCTGGAGCAAAAGTTTATCTAGGTGGATTTTCCTCGGACAAGTAGGCATAAGAATGATAATTTGGTATGCGGTCGGGCGCCATCGGGCGTGAAAACTCCTGAGTTCCTCGGGCGGTGGGGGTGCTCCTCCGCACATCGGGCAATATGGCTCGAGCAAAAGTTCAGCTGGGTGGATTTTCCTCGGATAAGTTGGCATAAAAATGATAATTTGGCATGTGGTCCGAGGAAAAATGAGATTGGGGGGTTTTTGTTGAAGGAAAAATGACTTTGTGTGGGTAAAAATAAGCTCGGGCGCCATCGGGCGTGAAAAGTCCGGAGTTCCTCTGGCGGTGGGGGTGCTCCCCCGCACATCGGGCAATAGGGCTCGAGCAAAAGTTCAGCTTAGTGGATTTTCCTCGGACAAGTAGGCATAAAAATGATAATTTGGCATGTGGTCCGAGGAAAAATGAGATTTGGGGGTTTTTGTGCGAGGAAAAATGACTTTGTGCGGGAAAAAATGAGCTCGGGCGCCATCGGGCGTGAAACGTCCGGAGTTCCTCGGGCGGTGGGGGTGCTCCCCCGCACATCGGGCAATATGGCTCGACCAAAAGTTCAGCTGGGTGGATTTTCCTCGGACAATTAGGCATAAAAATGATAATTTTGCATGTGGTTCGAGGAAAAATGAGATTGGGTGGTTTTTGTGCGAGGACAAATGACTTTGTGCGGGAAAAAATGAGCATGGGCGCCATCGGGCGGGAAAAGTCTGGAGTTCCTCGGGCGGTGGGGGTGCTCCCCCGCACATCGGGCAATATGGCTGGAGCAAAAGTTCATCTGGGTGGATTTTCCTCGGACAAGTAGGAATAAAAATAATAATTTGGCATGTGGTCCGAGTAAAAATGAGATTGGGGGGTTTTTGTTCGAGGAAAAATGACTTTGTGCGGGAAAAAATGAGCTCGGGCGCCATCGGGCGTGAAAAGTCCGAAGTTCCTCGGGCGGTGGGGGTGCTCCCCGTCACATCGGACAATTTGGCTGGAGCAAAACTTCATCTGGGTGGATTTTCCTTGGACAAGTAGGCATAAAAATGATAATTTGGCATGTGGTCGGAGTAAAAATGAGATTAGGGGGTTTTTGTGCGAGAAAAAATGACTTTGTGCGGGAAAAAATGAGCTCGGGCGCCATCGGGCGTGAAAAGTCCGAAGTTCCTCGGGCGGTGGGGGTGCTCCCCCGCACATCGGGCAATATGGCTGGAGCAAAAGTTCATCTGGGTGGATTTTCCTCGGACAAGTAGGAATAAAAATGATAATTTGGCATGTGGTCCGAGTAAAAATGAGATTGGGGGGTTTTTGTTCGAGGAAAAATAACTTTGTGCAGGAAAAAATGAGCTCGGGCGCCATCGGGCGTGAAAAGTCCGAAGTTCCTCGGGCGGTGGGGGTGCTCCCCCGCACATCGGGCAATATGGCTGGAGCAAAAGTTCGTCTGGGTGGATTTTCCTTGGACAAGTAGGCATAAAAATGTTAATTTGGTATGTGGTCGGAGTAAAAATGAGATTAGGGGGTTTTTGTGCGAGGAAAAATGACTTTGTGCGGGAAAAAATGAGCTCGGGCGCCATCGGGCGTGAAAAGTCCGGAGTTCCTCGGGCGGTGGGGGTGCTCCCCCGCACATCGGGCAATATGGCACGAGCAAAAGTTCAGCTGGGTAGATTTTCCTCGGACAAGTAGGGATAAAAATGATAATTTGGCATGTGGTACGAGGAAAAATGAGGTTGGGGGGTTTTTGTACGAGGAAAAATGACTTTGTGCGGGAAAAAATGAGCTCGGGCGCCATCGGGCGTGAAACGTCCGAAGTTCCTCGGGCGGTGGGGGTGCTCCCCCGCACATCGGGCAATAGGGCTCGAGCAAAAGTTCGGCTGAGTGGATTTTCCTCGGACAAGTAGGCATAAAAATGATAATTTGGCATGTGGTCCGAGGAAAAATGAGATTGGGGGGTTTTAATGCGAGGAAAAATGACTTTGTGCGGGTAAAAATGAGCTCGGGCGCCATCGGGCGTGAAAAGTCCGGAGTTCCTCGGGCGGTGGGGGTGCTCCCCCGCACATCGGGCAATATGGCTCGACCAAAAGTTCAGCTGGGTGGATTTTCCTCGGACAAGTAGGCATAAAAATGATAATTTGGCATGTGGTCCGGAGAAAAATGAGATTGGGGGGTTTTTGTTCGAGGAAAAATGACTTTGTGCGGGAAAAAATGAGCACGGGCGCCATCGGGCGTGAAAAGTCCGGAGTTTCTCGGGCGGTGGGGGTGCTCCCCCGCACATCGGGCAATATGGCTGGAGCAAAAGTTCATCTGGGTGGATTTTCCTCGGACAAGTAGGAATAAAAATGATAATTTGGCATGTGGTCCGAGTAAAATTGAGATTGGGGGGTTTTTGTTCGAGGAAAAATGACTTTGTGCGGGAAAAAATGAGCTCGGGCGCCATCGGGCGTGAAAAGTCCGAAGTTCCTCGGGCGGTGGGGGTGCTCCCCCTCACATCGGACAATATGGCTGGAGCAAAACTTCATCTGGGTGGATTTTCCTTGGACAAGTAGGCATAAAAATGATAATTTGGCATGTGGTCGGAGTAAAAATGAGATTAGGGGGTTTTTGTGCGAGAAAAAATGACTTTGTGCGGGAAAAAATGAGCTCGGGCGCCATCGGGCGTGAAAAGTCCGGAGTTCCTCGGGCGGTGGGGGTGCTCCCCCGCACATCGGGCAATATGGCTCGACCAAAAGTTCAGCTGGGTGGATTTTCCTCGGACAAGTAGGGATTAAAATGATAATTTGGCATGTGTTCCGAGGAAAAATGAGGTTGGGGGGTTTTTGTACGAGGATAAATGACTTTGTGCGGGAAAAAATGAGCTCGGGCGCCATCGGTCGTGAAACGTCCGGAGTTCCTCGGGCGGTGGGGGTGCTCCCCCGCACATCGGGCAATAGGGCTCGAGCAAAATTTCGGCTGAGTGGATTTTCCTCGGACAAGTAGGCATAAAAATGATAATTTGGCATGTGGGCCGAGGAAAAATGAGATTGGGGGGTTTTTGTTCGAGGAAAAATTACATTGTGCGGGAAAAAATGAGCTCGGGCGACATCGGGCGTGAAAAGCCTGGAGTTCCTCGGGCGGTGGGGGTGCTCCCCCGCACATCGGGCAATATGGCTTGAGCAAAAGTTCAGCTGGGTTGATTTTCCTCGGACAATTAGGCATAAAAATGATAATTTTGCATGTGGTTCGAGGAAAAATGAGATTGGGGGGTTTTTGTGCGAGGAAAAATGACTTTGTGCGGGAAAAAATGAGCTCGGGCAACATCGGGCGTGAAAAGCCCGGAGTTCCTCGGGTGGTGGGGGTGCTCCCCCGCACATCGGGCAATATGGCTCGAGCAAAAGTTCAGCTGGGTTGATTTTCCTCGGACAATTAGGCATAAAAATGATAATTTGGCATGTGGTCCGAGGAAAAATGAGATTGGGGGGTTTTTGTTCGAGGAAAAATGACTTTGTGCTGGAATAAATGAGCTCGGGCGCCATCGGGCGTTAAAATTCCGGAGTTCCTCGGGCGGTGGGGGTGCTCCTCCGCACATAGGGCAATATGGCTCGAGCAAAAGTTCAGGTGGGTTGATTTTTCTCGGACAAGTAGGCATAAAAATGATAATTTGGCATGTGGTCTGAGGAAAAATGAGATTGGGGGGGTTTTTATTCGAGGAAAAATGACTTTGTGCGGGAAAAAATGAGCTCGGGCGCCATCGGGCGTGAAAAGTACGGAGTTCCTCGGGCGGTGGGGGTGCTCCCCCGCACATCGGGAAATATTGCTGGAGCAAAAGTTTATCTAGGTGGATTTTCCTCGGAAAAGTAGGCATAAGAATGATAATTTGGCATGCGGTCGGGCGCCATCGGGGGTGAAAACTCCTGAGTTCCTCGGGCGGTGGGGGTGCTCCTCCGCACATCGGGCAATATGGCTCGAGCAAAAGTTCAGCTGGGTGGATTTTCCTCGGACAAGTAGGCATAAAAATGATAATTTGGCATGTGGTCCGAGGAAAAATGAGATTGGGGGGTTTTTGTTCAAGGAAAAATGACTTTGTGTGGGTAAAAATGAGCTCGGGCGCCATCGGGCGTGAAAAGTCCGGAGTTCCTCGGGCGGTGGGGGTGCTCCCCCGCACATCGGGCAATAAGGCTCGAGCAAAAGTTTAGCTGAGTGGATTTTCCTCGGACAAGTAGGCATAAAAATGATAATTTGGCATGTGGTCCGAGGCAAAATGAGATTGGGGGTTTTTGTGCGAGGAGAAATTACTTTGTGTGGGAAAAAATGAGCTCGGGCGCCATCGGGCGTGAAAAGTCCGAAGTTCCTCGGGCAGTGGGGGTGCTCCCCCGCACATCGGGCAATATGGCTCGAGCAAAAGTTCAGCTTAGTGGATTTTCCTCGGACAACTAGGCATAAAAATGATAATTTGGCAAGTGGTCCGACGAATAATGAGATTGGGGGGTTTTTGTACGAGGAAAAATGACTTTGTACGGGAAAAAATGAGCTCGGGCGCCATCGGGCGTGAAAAGTCCGAAGTTCCTCGGGCGGTGGGGGTGCTCCCCCGCACATCGGGCAATATGGCTCGAGCAAAAGTTCAGCTGGGTGGATTTTCCTCGGACAAGTAGGCATAAAAATGATAATTTGGCATGTGGTCCGACGAAAAATGAGATTGGGGGTGTTTTAGTTCGAGGAAAAATGACTTTGTGCGGGAAAAAATGAGCTCGGGCGCCATCGGGCGTGAAAAGTACGGAGTTCCTCAGGCGGTGGGGGAGCTCCCCCACACATCGGGCAATATGGCTGGAGCAAAAGTTTATCTAGGTGGATTTTCCTCGGACAAGTAGGCATAAGAATGATAATTTGGTATGCGGTCGGGCGCCATCGGGCGTGAAAACTCCTGAGTTCCTCGGGCGGTGGGGGTGCTCCTCCGCACATCGGGCAATATGGCTCGAGCAAAAGTTCAGCTGGGTGGATTTTCCTCGGATAAGTTGGCATAAAAATGATAATTTGGCATGTGGTCCGAGGAAAAATGAGATTGGGGGGTTTTTGTTCAAGGAAAAATGACTTTGTGTGGGTAAAAATAAGCTCGGGCGCCATCGGGCGTGAAAAGTCCGGAGTTCCTCTGGCGGTGGGGGTGCTCCCCCGCACATCGGGCAATAGGGCTCGAGCAAAAGTTCAGCTTAGTGGATTTTCCTCGGACAAGTAGGCATAAAAATGATAATTTGGCATGTGGTCCGAGGAAAAATGAGATTTGGGGGTTTTTGTGCGAGGAAAAAAGACTTTGTACGGGAAAAAATGAGCTCGGGCGCCATCGGGCGTGAAAAGTCCGAAGTTCCTCGGGCGGTGGGGGTGCTCCCCCGCACATCGGGCAATATGGCTCGAGCAAAAGTTCAGCTGGGTGGATTTTCCTCGGACAAGTAGGCATAAGAATGATAATTTGGCATGTGGTCCGAGGAAAAATGAGATTGGGGGGTTTTTGTTCAAGGAAAAATGACTTTGTGTGGGTAAAAATGAGCTCGGGCGCCATCGGGCGTGAAAAGTATGGAGTTCCTCGGGCGGTGGGGGTGCTCCCCCGCACATCTTGCAATAGGGCTCGAGCAAAAGTTCAGCTGAGTGGATTTTCCTCGGACAAGTAGGCATAAAAATGATAATTTGGCATGTGGTCCGAGGAAAAATGAGATTGGGAGTTTTGGTGCGAGGAGAAATTACTTTGTGTGGGAAAAAATGAGCTCGGGCGCCATCGGGCGTGAAAAGTCCGAAGTTCCTCGGGCAGTGGGGGTGCTCCCCCGCACATCGGGCAATATGGCTCGAGCAAAACTTCAGCTTAGTGGATTTTCCTCGGACAAGTAGGCATAAAAATGATAATTTGGCATGTGGTCTGAGGAAAAATGAGATTGGGGGGTTTTTGTGCGAGGAGAAATTACTTTGTGTGGGAAAAAATGAGCTCGGGCGCCATCGGGCGTGAAAAGTACGGAGTTCCTCGGGCGGTGGGGGTGCTCCCCCGCACATCGGGCAATATGGCTCGAGCAAAAGTTCAGCTGAGTGGATTTTCCTCGGACAAGTAGGCATAAAAATGATAATTTGGCATGTGGTCCGAGGAAAAATGAGATTGGGGGGTTTTTGTTCGAGGAAAAATTACATTGTGCGGGAAAAAATGAGCTCGGGCGACATCGGGCGTGAAAAGCCTGGAGTTCCTCGGGCGGTGGGGGTGCTCCCCCGCACATCGGGCAATATGGCTTGAGCAAAAGTTCAGCTGGGTTGATTTTCCTCAGACAATTAGGCATAAAAATGATAATTTTGCATGTGGTTCAAGGAAAAATGAGATTGGGGGGTTTTTGTGCGAGGAAAAATGACTTTGTGTGGGAAAAAATGAGCTCGGGCAACATCGGGCGTGAAAAGCCCGGAGTTCCTCGGGTGGTGGGGGTGCTCCCCCGCACATCGGGCAATATGGCTCGAGCAAAAGTTCAGCTGGGTTGATTTTCCTCGGACAATTAGGCATAAAAATGATAATTTGGCATGTGGTCCGAGGAAAAATGAGATTGGGGGGTTTTTGTTCGAGGAAAAATGACTTTGTGCTGGAATAAATGAGCTCGGGCGCCATCGGGCGTTAAAATTCCGGAGTTCCTCGGGCGGTGGGGGTGCTCCTCCGCACATCGGGCAATATGGCTCGAGCAAAAGTTCAGGTGGGTGGATTTTCCTCGGACAAGTAGGCATAAAAATGATAATTTGGCATGTGGTCCGAGGAAAAATGAGATTGGGGGGGTTTTTATTCGAGGAAAAATGACTTTGTGCGGGAAAAAATGAGCTCGGGCGCCATCGGGCGTGAAAAGTACGGAGTTCCTCGGGCGGTGGGGGTGCTCCCCCGCACATCGGGCAATATTGCTGGAGCAAAAGTTTATCTAGGTGGATTTTCCTCGGACAAGTAGGCATAAGAATGATAATTTGGCATGCGGTCGGGCGCCATCGGGCGTGAAAACTCCTGAGTTCCTCGGGCGGTGGGGGTGCTCCTCCGCACATCGGGCAATATGGCTCGAGCAAAAGTTCAGCTGGGTGGATTTTCCTCGGACAAGTAGGCATAAAAATGATAATTTGGCATGTGGTCTGAGGAAAAATGAGATTGGGGGGTTTTTGTGCGAGGAGAAATTACTTTGTGTGGGAAAAAATGAGCTCGGGCGCCATCGGGCGTGAAAAGTACGGAGTTCCTCGGGCAGTGGGGGTGCTCCCCCGCACATCGGGCAATATGGCTCGAGCAAAAGTTCAGCTTAGTGGATTTTCCTCGGACAAGTAGGCATAAAAATGATAATTTGGCATGTGGTCCGACGAATAATGAGATTGGGGGGTTTTTGTGCGAGGAAAAATGACTTTGTACGGGAAAAAATGAGCGCGGGCGCCATCGGGCGTGAAAAGTCCGAAGTTCCTCGGGCGGTGGGGGTGCTCCCCCGCACATTGGGCAATATGGTTCGAGCAAAAGTTCAGCTGGGTGGATTTTCCTCGGACAAGTAGGCATAAAAATGATAATTTGGCATGTGGTCCGACGAAAAATGAGATTGGGGGGGTTTTTGTTCGAGGAAAAATGACTTTGTGCAGGAAAAAATGAGCTCGGGCGCCATCGGGCGTGAAAAGTACGGAGTTCCTCGGGCGGTGGGGGAGCTCCCCCACACATCGGGCAATATGGCTGGAGCAAAAGTTTATCTAGGTGGATTTTCCTCGGACAAGTAGGCATAAGAATGATAATTTGGTATGCGGTCGGGCGCCAGCGGGCGTGAAAACTCCTGAGTTCCTCGGGCGGTGGGGGTGCTCCTCCGCACATCGGGCAATATGGCTCGAGCAAAAGTTCAGCTGGGTGGATTTTCCTCGGATAAGTTGGCATAAAAATGATAATTTGGCATGTGGTCCGAGGAAAAATGAGATTGGGGGGTTTTTGTTCAAGGAAAAATGACTTTGTGTGGGTAAAAATGAGCTCGGGCGCCATCGGGCGTGAAAAGTCCGGAGTTCCTCTGGCGGTGGGGGTGCTCCCCCGCACATCGGGCAATAGGGCTCGAGCAAAAGTTCAGCTGCGTGGATTTTCCTCGGACAAGTAGGCATAAAAATGATAATTTGGCATGTGGTCCGAGGAAAAATGAGATTGGGGGTTTTTGTGCGAGGAGAAATAACTTTGTGTGGGAAAAAATGAGCTCGGGCGCCATCGGGCGTGAAAAGTCCGAAGTTCCTCGGGCAGTAGGGGTGCTCCCCCGCACATCGGGCAATATGGCTCGAGCAAAAGTTCAGCTTAGTGGATTTTCCTCGGACAAGTAGGCATAAAAATGATAATCTGGCATGTGGTCCGAGGAAAAATGAGATTTGGGGGTTTTGTGCGAGGAAAAAAGACTTTGTACGGGAAAAAATGAGCTCGGGCGCCATCGGGCGTGAAAAGTCCGAAGTTCCTCGGGCGGTGGGGGTGCTCCCCCGCACATCGGGCAATATGGCTCGAGCAAAAGTTCAGCTGGGTGGATTTTCCTCGGACAAGTAGGCATAAAAATGATAATTTGGCATGTGGTCCGAGGAAAAATGAGATTGGGGGGTTTTTGTTGAAGGAAAAATGACTTTGTGTGGGTAAAAATGAGCTCGGGCGCCATCGGGCGTGAAAAGTCCGGAGTTCCTCGGGCGGTGGGGGTGCTCCCTCGCACATCGGGCAATAGGGCTCTAGCAAAAGTTCAGCTGAGTGGATTTTCCTCGGACAAGTAGGCATAAAAATGATAATTTGGCATGTGGTCCGAGGAAAAATGAGATTGGGGGTTTTGATGCGAGGAGAAATTACTTTGTGTGGGAAAAAATGAGCTCGGGCGCCATCGGGCGTGAAAAGTCCGAAGTTCCTCGGGCAGTGGGGGTGCTCCCCCGCACATCGGGCAATATGGCTCGAGCAAAACTTCAGCTTAGTGGATTTTCCTCGGACAAGTAGGCATAAAAATGATAATTTGGCATGTGGTCCGAGGAAAAATGAGATTGGGGGGTTTTTGTGCCAGGAAAAATGACTTTGTACGGGAAAAAATTTGTTCGGGCGCCATCGGGAGTGAAAAGTCCGAAGTTCCTCGGGCGGTGGGGGTGCTCCCCCGCACATCGGGCAATATGGCTCGAGCAAAAGTTCAGCTGGGTGGATTTTCCTCGGACAAGTAGGCATAAAAATGATAATTTGGCATGTGGTACGAGGAAAAATGAGATTGGGGGGTTTTTATTCGAGGAAAAATGACTTTGTGCGTAAAAAAATGAGCTCGGGCGCCATCGGGCGTGAAAAGTCCGGAGTTCCTCGGGCGGTGGGGGTGCTCCTCCGCACATCGGGCAATATGGCTCGAGCAAAAGTTCATCTGGGTGGATTTTCCTCGGACAAGTAGGCATAAAAACGATAATTTGGCATGAGGTCCGAGGAAAAATGAGATTGGGGGGTTTTTGTGCGAGGAAAAATGACTTTGTGCGGGAAAAAATGAGCTCGGGCGCCATCGGGCGTGGAAAGTCCGGAGTTCCTCGGGCGGTGGGGGTGCTCCCCCGCACCTCGGGCAATATGGCTCGAGCAAAAGTTCAGCTGGGTGGATTTTCCTCGGACAAGTAGGCATAAAAATGATAATTTGGCATGTGGTCCGAGGAAAAATGAGATTGGGGGGTTTTTGTTCGAGGAAAAATGACTGTGCGGGAAAAAATGAGCTCGGGCGCCATCGGGCGTGAAAAGTCCGGAGTTCCTCGGGCGGTGGGGGTACTCCCCCGCACATCGGGCAATATGGCTCGAGCAAAAGTTCAGCTGGGTGGATATTCCTCGGACAAGTAGGCATAAAAATGATAATTTGGCATGTGGTCCGAGTAAAAATGAGATTAGGGGGTTTTTGTGCGAGGAAAAATGACTTTGTGCCGGAAAAAATGAGCTCGGGCGCCATCGGGCGTGAAAAGTCCGAAGTTCCTCGGGCGGTGGGGGTGCTCCCCCGCACATCGGGCAATATGGCACGAGCAAAAGTTCAGCTGGGTGGATTTTCCTCGGACAAGTAGGGATAAAAATGATAATTTGGCATGTGGTCCGAGGAAAAATGAGGTTGGGGGGTTTTTGTACGAGGATAAATGACTTTGTGCGGGAAAAAATGAGCTCGGGCGCCATCGGGCGTGAAAAGTCCGGAGTTCCTCGGGCGGTGGGGTTGCTCCTCCGCACATCGGGAAATATGGCTCGAGCAAAAGTTCAGCTGGGTGGATTTTCCTCGGACAAGTAGGCATAAAAATGATAATTTGGCATGTGTTCCGAGGAAAAATGATATTGGGGGGTTTTTGTTCGAGGAAAAATGACTTTGTGTGGGAAAAAATGAGCTCGCGCGCCATCGGGCGTGAAAAGTCCGGAGTTCCTCGGGCAGTGGGGGTGCTCCCCCGCACATCGGGCAATAGGGCTCGAGCAAAAGTTCAGCTGAGTGGATTTTCCTCGGACAAGTAGGCATAAAAATGATAATTTGGCATGTGGTCCGAGTAAAAATGAGATTGGGGGGTTTTTGTTCGAGGAAAAATGACTTTGTGCGGGATAAAATGAGCTCGGGCGCCATCGGGTGTGAAAAGTCCGGAGTTCCTCGGGCGGTGAAGGTGCTCCCCCGCACATCGGGCAATATGGCTCGAGCAAAAGTTCATCTGGGTGGATTTTCCTCGGACAAGTAGGAATAAAAATGATAATTTGGCATGTGGTCCGAGGAAAAATGAGATTGGGGGGTTTTAGTGCGAGGAAAAATGACTGTGTGCGGGAAAAAATGAGCTCGGGCGCCATCGGGCGTGAAAAGTCCGGAGTTCCTCGGGCGGTTGTGGTGCTCCCCCGCACATCGGGCAATATGGCTCGAGCAAAAGTTCATCTGGTTGGATTTTCCTCGGACAAGTAGGCATAAAAATGATAATTTGGCATGTGGTCCGAGTAAAAATGAGATTGGGGGGTTTTTGTTCGAGGAAAAATGACTTTGTGCGGGAAAAAATGAGCTCGGGCGCCATCGGGCGTGAAAAGTCCGGAGTTCCTCGGGCGGTGGGGGTGCTCCCCCGCACATCGGGCAATAGGGCTCGAGCAAAAGTTCAGCTGAGTGGATTTTCCTCGGACAAGTAGGCATAAAAATGATAATTTGGCATGTGGTCCGAGTAAAAATGAGATTGGGGGGTTTTTGTTCGAGGAAAAATGACTTTGTGCGGGAAAAAATGAGCTCGGGCGCCATCGGGCGTGAAAAGTCCGAAGTTCCTCGGGCGGTGGGGGTGCTCCCCCGCACATCGGGCAATATGGCTCGAGAAAAAGTTCAGCTAGGTGGATTTTCCTCGGACAAGTAGGCATAAAAATGATAATTTGGCATGTGGTCCGAGGAAAAATGAGATTGGGGGGTTTTTGTTTGAGGAAAAATGACTGTGCGGGAAAAAATGAGCTCGGGCGCCATCGAGCGTGAAAAGTCCGGAGTTCCTCGGGCGGTGGGGGTGCTCCCCCGCACATCGGGCAATATGGCTCGAGCAAAAGTTCATCTGGGTGGATTTTCCTCGGACAAGTAGGAATAAAAATGATAATTTGGCATGTGGTCCGAGGAAAAATGAGATTGGGGGATTTTAGTGCGAGGAAAAATGACTGTGTGCGGGAAAAAATGAGCTCGGGCGCCATCGGGCGTGAAAAGTCCGGAGATCCTCGGGCGGAGGGGGTGCTCCCCCGCACATCGGGCAATATAGCTCGAGCAAAAGTTCAGCTGGGTGGATTTTCCTCGGACAAGTAAGCATAAAAATGATAATTTGGCATGTGGTCCGAGGAAAAATGAGATTGGGGGGTTTTAGTGCGAGCAAAAATGACTGTGTGCGGGAAAAAATGAGCTCGGGCGCCATCGGGCGTGAAAAGTCCGGAGTTCCTCGGGCGGAGGGGGTGCTCCCCCGCACATCGGGCAATATGGCTCGAGCAAAAGTTCAGCTGGGTGGATTTTCCTCGGACAAGTAACCATAAAAATGATAATTTGGCATGTGGTCCGAGGAAAAATGATATTGGGGTTTTTTGTTCAAGGAAAAATGACTTTGTGCGGGAAAAAATGGAGCTCGGGCGCCATCGGGTTTGGAAAGTACGGAGTTCCTCGGGCGGTGGGGGTGCTCCCCCGCACATCGGGCAATATGGCTCGAGCAAAAGTTCTGCTTGGTGGATTTTCCTCGGACAAGTAGGCATAAAAATGATAATTTGGCATGTGGTCCGAGGAAAAATGATATTGGGGGGTTTTTGTTCGAGGAAAAATGACTTTGTGCGGGAAAAAATTAGCTCGGGCGCCATCGGGCGTGAAAAGTCCGGAGTTCCTCGGGCGGTTGGGGTGCTCCCCGGCACATCGGGCAATATGGCCCGAGCAAAAGTTCAGCTGGGTGGATTTTCCTCGGACAAGTAGGCATAAAATGAGATTGGCATTTGGTCCGAGGATAAATGAGATTGGGGGGTTTTTGTGCGAGGAAAAATGACTTTGTGCCGGAAAAAATGAGCTCGGGCGCCATCGGGCGTGAAAAGTCCGGAGTTCCTCGGGCGGTGGGGGTGCTCCCCCGCACATCGGGCAATATGGCTCAAGCAAAAGTTCAGCTGGGTGGATTTTCCTCGTACAAGTAGTCATAAAAATGATAATTCGGCATGTGGTCCGAGGATAAATGAGTGGGGCGTTTTTGTGCGAGGAAAAATGACTTTGTGCGGGAAACAATGAGCTCGGGCGCCATCGGGCGTGAAAAGTCCGGAGTTCCTCGGGTGGTGGGGGTGCTCCCCCGCACATCGGGCAATATGGCTCGAGCAAAACTTCAGCTTAGTGGATTTTCCTCGGACAAGTAGGCATAAAAATGATAATTTGGCATGTGGTCCGAGGAAAAATGATATTGGGGGGTTTTTGTTCGAGGAAAAATGACTTTGTGCGGGAAAAAATTAGCTCGGGCGCCATCGGGCGTGAAAAGTCCGGAGTTCCTCGGGCGGTGGGGGTGCTCCCCGGCACATCGGGCAATATGGCCCGAGCAAAAGTTCAGCTGGGTGGATTTTCCTCGGACAAGTAGGCATAAAATGAGATTGGCATGTGGTCCGAGGATAAATGAGATTGGGGGGTTTTTGTGCGAGGAAAAATGACTTTGTGCCGGAAAAAATGAGCTCGGGCGCCATCGGGCGTGAAAAGTCCGGAGTTCCTCGGGCGGTGGGGGTGCTCCCCCGCACATCGGGCAATATGGCTCAAGCAAAAGTTCAGCTGGGTGGATTTTCCTCGTACAAGTAGGCATAAAAATGATAATTCGGCATGTGGTCCGAGGATAAATGAGTGGGGCGTTTTTGTGCGAGGAAAAATGACTTTGTGCGGGAAACAATGAGCTCGGGCGCCATCGGGCGTGAAAAGTCCGGAGTTCCTCGGGTGGTGGGGGTGCTCCCCCGCACATCGGGCAATATGGCTCGAGCGAAAGTTCATCTGGGTGGATTTTCCTCGGACAAGTAGAAATAAAAATGATAATTTGGCATGTGGTCCGAGGAAAAATGAGATTGGAGGGTTTTAGTGCGAGGAAAAATGACTTTGTGCGGGAAAAAATGAGCTCGGGCGCCATCGGGCGTGAAAAGTCCGGAGTTCCTCGGGTGGTGGGGGTGCTCCCCCGCACATCGGGCAATATGGCTCGAGCAAAAGTTCATCTGGGTGGATTTTCCTCGGACAAGTATGCATAAAAATGATAATTTGGCATGTGGTCCGATGAAAAATGAGATTGGGGGGTTTTTGTGCGAGGAAAAATGACTTTGTGCGGGAAAAAATGAGCTCGGGCGACATCGGGAATGAAAAGTCCGGAGTTCCTCGGGCGGTGGGGGTGCTCCCCCGCACATCGGGCAATATGGCTCGAGCAAAAGTTCAGCTGGGTGGATTTTCCTCGGACAAGTAGGCATAAAAATGATAATTTGGCATGTGTTCCGAGGAAAAATGATATTGGGGGGTTTTTGTTCGAGGAAAAATGACTTTGTGCGGGAAAAAAAGAGCTCGGGCGCCATCGGGCGTGAAAAGTCCGGAGTTCCTCGGGCGGTGAGGGTGCTCCCCCGCACATCGGGCAATATGGCTCGAGCAAAAGTTCATCTGGGTGGATTTTCCTCGGACAAGTAGGAATAAAAATGATAATTTGGCATGTGGTCCGAGGAAAAATGAGATTGGGGGATTTTAGTGCGAGGAAAAATGACTGTGTGCGGGAAAAAATGAGCTCGGGCGCCATCGGGCGTGAAAAGTCCGGAGATCCTCGGGCGGAGGGGGTGCTCCCCCGCACATCGGGCAATATGGCTCGAGCAAAAGTTCAGCTGGGTGGATTTTCCTCGGACAAGTAAGCATAAAAATGATAATTTGGCATGTGGTCCGAGGAAAAATGATATTGGGGTTTTTTGTTCAAGGAAAAATGACTTTGTGCGGGAAAAAATGGAGCTCGGGCGCCATCGGGTTTGGAAAGTCCGGAGTTCCTCGGGCGGTGGGGGTGCTCCCCCGCACATCGGGCAATATGGCTCGAGCAAAAGTTCTGCTTGGTGGATTTTCCTCGGACAAGTAGGCATAAAAATGATAATTTGGCATGTGGTCCGAGGAAAAATGATATTGGGGGGTTTTTGTTTCGAGGAAAAATGACTTTGTGCGGGAAAAAATTAGCTCGGGCGCAATCGGGCGTGAAAAGTCCGGAGTTCCTCGGGCGGTGGGGGTGCTCCCCGGCACATCGGGCAATATGGCCCGAGCAAAAGTTCAGCTGGGTGGATTTTCCTCGGACAAGTAGGCATAAAATGAGATTGGCATGTGGTCCGAGGATAAATGAGATTGGGGGGTTTTTGTGCGAGGAAAAATGACTTTGTGCCGGAAAAAATGAGCTCGGGCGCCATCGGGCGTGAAAAGTCCGGAGTTCCTCGGGCGGTGGGGGTGCTCCCCCGCACATCGGGCAATATGGCTCAAGCAAAAGTTCAGCTGGGTGGATTTTCCTCGTACAAGTAGGCATAAAAATGATAATTCGGCATGTGGTCCGAGGATAAATGAGTGGGGCGTTTTTGTGCGAGGAAAAATGACTTTGTGCGGGAAACAATGAGCTCGGGCGCCATCGGGCGTGAAAAGTCCGGAGTTCCTCGGGTGGTGGGGGTGCTCCCCCGCACATCGGGCAATATGGCTCGAGCAAAAGTTCATCTGGATGGATTTTCCTCGGACAAGTATGCATAAAAATGATAATTTGGCATGTGGTCCGATGAAAAATGAGATTGGGGGGTTTTTGTGCGAGGAAAAATGACTTTGTGCGGGAAAAAATGAGCTCGGGCGACATCGGGCATGAAAAGTCCGAAGTTCCTCGGGCGGTGGGGGTGCTCCCCCGCACATCGGGCAATATGGCTCGAGCAAAAGTTCAGCTGGGTGGATTTTCCTCGGACAAGTAGGCATAAAAATGATAATTTGGCATGTGTTCCGAGGAAAAATGATATTGGGGGGTTTTTGTTCGAGGAAAAATGACTTTGTGCGGGAAAAAAAGAGCTCGGGCGCCATCGGGCGTGAAAAGTCCGGAGTTCCTCGGGCGGTGAGGGTGCTCCCCCGCACATCGGGCAATATGGCTCGAGCAAAAGTTCATCTGGGTGGATTTTCCTCGGACAAGTAGGAATAAAAATGATAATTTGGCATGTGGTCCGAGGAAAAATGAGATTGGGGGGTTTTAGTGCGAGCAAAAATGACTGTGTGCGGGAAAAAATGAGCTCGGGCGCCATCGGGCGTGAAAAGTCCGGAGTTCCTCGGGCGGAGGGGGTGCTCCCCCGCACATCGGGCAATATGGCTCGAGCAAAAGTTCAGCTGGGTGGATTTTCCTCGGACAAGTAAGCATAAAAATGATAATTTGGCATGTGGTCCGAGGAAAAATGATATTGGGGTTTTTTGTTCAAGGAAAAATGACTTTGTGCGGGAAAAAATGGAGCTCGGGCGCCATCGGGTTTGGAAAGTACGGAGTTCCTCGGGCGGTGGGGGTGCTCCCCCGCACATCGGGCAATATGGCTCGAGCAAAAGTTCTGCTTGGTGGATTTTCCTCGGACAAGTAGGCATAAAAATGATAATTTGGCATGTGGTCCGAGGAAAAATGATATTGGGGGGTTTTTGTTCGAGGAAAAATGACTTTGTGCGGGAAAAAATTAGCTCGGGCGCCATCGGGCGTGAAAAGTCCGGAGTTCCTCGGGCGGTGGGGGTGCTCCCCGGCACATCGGGCAATATGGCCCGAGCAAAAGTTCAGCTGGGTGGATTTTCCTCGGACAAGTAGGCATAAAATGAGATTGGCATGTGGTCCGAGGATAAATGAGATTGGGGGGTTTTTGTGCGAGGAAAAATGACTTTGTGCCGGAAAAAATGAGCTCGGGCGCCATCGGGCGTGAAAAGTCCGGAGTTCCTCGGGCGGTGGGGGTGCTCCCCCGCACATCGGGCAATATGGCTCAAGCAAAAGTTCAGCTGGGTGGATTTTCCTCGTACAAGTAGTCATAAAAATGATAATTCGGCATGTGGTCCGAGGATAAATGAGTGGGGCGTTTTTGTGCGAGGAAAAATGACTTTGTGCGGGAAACAATGAGCTCGGGCGCCATCGGGCGTGAAAAGTCCGGAGTTCCTCGGGTGGTGGGGGTGCTCCCCCGCACATCGGGCAATATGGCTCGAGCAAAAGTTCATCTGGATGGATTTTCCTCGGACAAGTATGCATAAAAATGATAATTTGGCATGTGGTCCGATGAAAAATGAGATTGGGGGGTTTTTGTGCGAGGAAAAATGACTTTGTGCGGGAAAAAATGAGCTCGGGCGACATCGGGCATGAAAAGTCCGAAGTTCCTCGGGCGGTGGGGGTGCTCCCCCGCACATCGGGCAATATGGCTCGAGCAAAAGTTCATCTGGGTGGATTTTCCTCGGACAAGTAGAAATAAAAATGATAATTTGGCATGTGGTCCGAGGAAAAATGAGATTGGAGGGTTTTAGTGCGAGGAAAAATGACTTTGTGCGGGAAAAAATGAGCTCGGGCGCCATCGGGCGTGAAAAGTCCGGAGTTCCTCGGGTGGTGGGGGTGCTCCCCCGCACATCGGGCAATATGGCTTGAGCAAAAGTTCATCTGGATGGATTTTCCTCGGACAAGTATGCATAAAAATGATAATTTGGCATGTGGTCCGATGAAAAATGAGATTGGGGGGTTTTTGTGCGAGGAAAAATGACTTTGTGCGGGAAAAAATGAGCTCGGGCGACATCGGGCATGAAAAGTCCGGAGTTCCTCGGGCGGTGGGGGTGCTCCCCCGCACATCGGGCAATATGGCTCGAGCAAAAGTTCAGCTGGGTGGATTTTCCTCGGACAAGTAGGCATAAAAATGATAATTTGGCATGTGTTCCGAGGAAAAATGATATTGGGGGGTTTTTGTTCGAGGAAAAATGACTTTGTGCGGGAAAAAAAGAGCTCGGGCGCCATCGGGCGTGAAAAGTCCGGAGTTCCTCGGGCGGTGAGGGTGCTCCCCCGCACATCGGGCAATATGGCTCGAGCAAAAGTTCATCTGGGTGGATTTTCCTCGGACAAGTAGGAATAAAAATGATAATTTGGCATGTGGTCCGAGGAAAAATGAGATTGGGGGTTTTAGTGCGAGCAAAAATGACTGTGTGCGGGAAAAAATGAGCTCGGGCGCCATCGGGCGTGAAAAGTCCGGAGTTCCTCGGGCGGAGGGGGTGCTCCCCCGCACATCGGGCAATATGGCTCGAGCAAAACTTCAGCTGGGTGGATTTTCCTCGGACAAGTAAGCATAAAAATGATAATTTGGCATGTGGTCCGAGGAAAAATGATATTGGGGTTTTTTGTTCAAGGAAAAATGACTTTGTGCGGGAAAAAATGGAGCTCGGGCGCCATCGGGTTTGGAAAGTACGGAGTTCCTCGGGCGGTGGGGGTGCTCCCCCGCACATCGGGCAATATGGCTCGAGCAAAAGTTCTGCTTGGTGGATTTTCCTCGGACAAGTAGGCATAAAAATGATAATTTGGCATGTGGTCCGAGGTAAAATGATATTGGGGGGTTTTTGTTCGAGGAAAAATGACTTTGTGCGGGAAAAAATTAGCTCGGGCGCCATCGGGCGTGAAAAGTCCGGAGTTCCTCGGGCGGTGGGAGTGCTCCCCGGCACATCGGGCAATATGGCCCGAGCAAAAGTTCAGCTGGGTGGATTTTCCTCGGACAAGTAGGCATAAAATGAGATTGGCATGTGGTCCGAGGATAAATGAGATTGGGGGGTTTTTGTGCGAGGAAAAATGACTTTGTGCCGGAAAAAATGAGCTCGGGCGCCATCGGGCGTGAAAAGTCCGGAGTTCCTCGGGCGGTGGGGGTGCTCCCCCGCACATCGGGCAATATGGCTCAAGCAAAAGTTCAGCTGGGTGGATTTTCCTCGTACAAGTAGTCATAAAAATGATAATTCGGCATGTGGTCCGAGGATAAATGAGTGGGGCGTTTTTGTGCGAGGAAAAATGACTTTGTGCGGGAAACAATGAGCTCGGGCGCCATCGGGCGTGAAAAGTCCGGAGTTCCTCGGGTGGTGGGGGTGCTCCCCCGCACATCGGGCAATATGGCTCGAGCAAAAGTTCATCTGGGTGGATTTTCCTCGGACAAGTAGAAATAAAAATGATAATTTGGCATGTGGTCCGAGGAAAAATGAGATTGGAGGGTTTTAGTGGGAGGAAAAATGACTTTGTGCGGGAAAAAATGAGCTCGGGCGCCATCGGGCGTGAAAAGTCCGGAGTTCCTCGGGTGGTGGGGGTGCTCCCCCGCACATCGGGCAATATGGCTCGAGCAAAAGTTCATCTGGATGGATTTTCCTCGGACAAGTATGCATAAAAATGATAATTTGGCATGTGGTCCGATGAAAAATGAGATTGGGGGGTTTTTGTGCGAGGAAAAATGACTTTGTGCGGGAAAAAATGAGCTCGGGCGACATCGGGCATGAAAAGTCCGGAGTTCCTCGGGCGGTGGGGGTGCTCCCCCGCACATCGGGCAATATGGCTCGAGCAAAAGTTCAGCTGGGTGGATTTTCCTCGGACAAGTAGGCATAAAAATGATAATTTGGCATGTGTTCCGAGGAAAAATGATATTGGGGGGTTTTTGTTCGAGGAAAAATGACTTTGTGCGGGAAAAAAAGAGCTCGGGCGCCATCGGGCGTGAAAAGTCCGGAGTTCCTCGGGCGGTGAGGGTGCTCCCCCGCACATCGGGCAATATGGCTCGAGCAAAAGTTCATCTGGGTGGATTTTCCTCGGACAAGTAGGAATAAAAATGATAATTTGGCATGTGGTCCGAGGAAAAATGAGATTGGGGGGTTTTAGTGCGAGCAAAAATGACTGTGTGCGGGAAAAAATGAGCTCGGGCGCCATCGGGCGTGAAAAGTCCGGAGTTCCTCGGGCGGAGGGGGTGCTCCCCCGCACATCGGGCAATATGGCTCGAGCAAAAGTTCAGCCGGGTGGATTTTCCTCGGACAAGTAAGCATAAAAATGATAATTTGGCATGTGGTCCGAGGAAAAATGATATTGGGGTTTTTTGTTCAAGGAAAAATGACTTTGTGCGGGAAAAAATGGAGCTCGGGCGCCATCGGGTTTGGAAAGTCCGGAGTTCCTCGGGCGGTGGGGGTGCTCCCCCGCACATCGGGCAATATGGCTCGAGCAAAAATTCTGCTTGGTGGATTTTCCTCGGACAAGTAGGCA
Source organism: Aquilegia eximia (assembly GCA_023053565.1). Taxonomy (NCBI): domain Eukaryota; kingdom Viridiplantae; phylum Streptophyta; class Magnoliopsida; order Ranunculales; family Ranunculaceae; genus Aquilegia; species Aquilegia eximia. The sequence goes on from JALIGU010000017.1 coordinate 493,075, forward strand.
TAAAAATGATAATTTGGCATGTGGTCCGAGGAAAAATGATATTGGGGGGTTTTTGTTCGAGGAAAAATGACTTTGTGTGGGAAAAAATTAGCTCGGGCGCCATCGGGCGTGAAAAGTCCGGAGTTCCTCGGGCGGTGGGGGTGCTCCCCGGCACATCGGGCAATATGGCCCGAGCAAAAGTTCAGCTGGGTGGATTTTCCTCGGACAAGTAGGCATAAAATGAGATTGGCATGTGGTCCGAGGATAAATGAGATTGGGGGGTTTTTGTGCGAGGAAAAATGACTTTGTGCCGGAAAAAATGAGCTCGGGCGCCATCGGGCGTGAAAAGTCCGGAGTTCCTCGGGCGGTGGGGGTGCTCCCCCGCACATCGGGCAATATGGCTCAAGCAAAAGTTCAGCTGGGTGGATTTTCCTCGTACAAGTAGTCATAAAAATGATAATTCGGCATGTGGTCCGAGGATAAATGAGTGGGGCGTTTTTGTGCGAGGAAAAATGACTTTGTGCGGGAAACAATGAGCTCGGGCGCCATCGGGCGTGAAAAGTCCGGAGTTCCTCGGGTGGTGGGGGTGCTCCCCCGCACATCGGGCAATATGGCTCGAGCAAAAGTTCATCTGGGTGGATTTTCCTCGGACAAGTAGAAATAAAAATGATAATTTGGCATGTGGTCCGAGGAAAAATGAGATTGGAGGGTTTTAGTGCGAGGAAAAATGACTTTGTGCGGGAAAAAATGAGCTCGGGCGCCATCGGGCGTGAAAAGTCCGGAGTTCCTCGGGTGGTGGGGGTGCTCCCCCGCACATCGGGCAATATGGCTCGAGCAAAAGTTCATCTGGGTGGATTTTCCTCGGACAAGTATGCATAAAAATGATAATTTGGCATGTGGTCCGATGAAAAATGAGATTGGGGGGTTTTTGTGCGAGGAAAAATGACTTTGTGCGGGAAAAAATGAGCTCGGGCGACATCGGGCATGAAAAGTCTGGAGTTCCTCGGGCGGTGGGGGTGCTCCCCCGCACATCGGGCAATATGGCTCGAGCAAAAGTTCAGCTGGGTGGATTTTCCTCGGACAAGTAGGCATAAAAATGATAATTTGGCATGTGTTCCGAGGAAAAATGATATTGGGGGGTTTTTGTTCGAGGAAAAATGACTTTGTGCGGGAAAAAAAGAGCTCGGGCGCCATCGGGCGTGAAAAGTCCGGAGTTCCTCGGGCGGTGAGGGTGCTCCCCCGCACATCGGGCAATATGGCTCGAGCAAAAGTTCATCTGGGTGGATTTTCCTCGGACAAATAGGAATAAAAATGATAATTTGGCATGTGGTCCGAGGAAAAATGAGATTGGGGGGTTTTAGTGCGAGCAAAAATGACTGTGTGCGGGAAAAAATGAGCTCGGGCGCCATCGGGCGTGAAAAGTCCGGAGTTCCTCGGGCGGAGGGGGTGCTCCCCCGCACATCGGGCAATATGGCTCGAACAAAAGTTCAGCCGGGTGGATTTTCCTCGGACAAGTAAGCATAAAAATGATAATTTGGCATGTGGTCCGAGGAAAAATGATATTGGGGTTTTTTGTTCAAGGAAAAATGACTTTGTGCGGGAAAAAATGGAGCTCGGGCGCCATCGGGTTTGGAAAGTCCGGAGTTCCTCGGGCGGTGGGGGTGCTCCCCCGCACATCGGGCAATATGGCTCGAGCAAAAATTCTGCTTGGTGGATTTTCCTCGGACAAGTAGGCATAAAAATGATAATTTGGCATGTGGTCCGAGGAAAAATGATATTGGGGGGTTTTTGTTCGAGGAAAAATGACTTTGTGTGGGAAAAAATTAGCTCGGGCGCCATCGGGCGTGAAAAGTCCGGAGTTCCTCGGGCGGTGGGGGTGCTCCCCGGCACATCGGGCAATATGGCCCGAGCAAAAGTTCAGCTGGGTGGATTTTCCTCGGACAAGTAGGCATAAAATGAGATTGGCATGTGGTCCGAGGATAAATGAGATTGGGGGGTTTTTGTGCGAGGAAAAATGACTTTGTGCCGGAAAAAATGAGCTCGGGCGCCATCGGGCGTGAAAAGTCCGGAGTTCCTCGGGCGGTGGGGGTGCTCCCCCGCACATCGGGCAATATGGCTCAAGCAAAAGTTCAGCTGGGTGGATTTTCCTCGTACAAGTAGTCATAAAAATGATAATTCGGCATGTGGTCCGAGGATAAATGAGTGGGGCGTTTTTGTGCGAGGAAAAATGACTTTGTGCGGGAAACAATGAGCTCGGGCGCCATCGGGCGTGAAAAGTCCGGAGTTCCTCGGGTAGTGGGGGTGCTCCCCCGCACATCGGGCAATATGGCTCGAGCAAAAGTTCATCTGGGTGGATTTTCCTCGGACAAGTAGAAATAAAAATGATAATTTGGCATGTGGTCCGAGGAAAAATGAGATTGGAGGGTTTTAGTGCGAGGAAAAATGACTTTGTGCGGGAAAAAATGAGCTCGGGCGCCATCGGGCGTGAAAAGTCCGGAGTTCCTCGGGTGGTGGGGGTGCTCCCCCGCACATCGGGCAATATGGCTCGAGCAAAAGTTCATCTGGGTGGATTTTCCTCGGACAAGTATGCATAAAAATGATAATTTGGCATGTGGTCCGATGAAAAATGAGATTGGGGGGTTTTTGTGCGAGGAAAAATGACTTTGTGCGGGAAAAAATGAGCTCGGGCGACATCGGGCATGAAAAGTCTGGAGTTCCTCGGGCGGTGGGGGTGCTCCCCCGCACATCGGGCAATATGGCTCGAGCAAAAGTTCAGCTGGGTGGATTTTCCTCGGACAAGTAGGCATAAAAATGATAATTTGGCATGTGTTCCGAGGAAAAATGATATTGGGGGGTTTTTGTTCGAGGAAAAATGACTTTGTGCGGGAAAAAAAGAGCTCGGGCGCCATCGGGCGTGAAAAGTCCGGAGTTCCTCGGGCGGTGAGGGTGCTCCCCCGCACATCGGGCAATATGGCTCGAGCAAAAGTTCATCTGGGTGGATTTTCCTCGGACAAGTAGGAATAAAAATGATAATTTGGCATGTGGTCCGAGGAAAAATGAGATTGGGGGGTTTTAGTGCGAGGAAAAATGACTGTGTGCGGGAAAAAATGAGCTCGGGCGCCATCGGGCGTGAAAAGTCCGGAGATCCTCGGGCGGAGGGGGTGCTCCCCCGCACATCGGGCAATATGGCTCGAGCAAAAGTTCAGCTGGGTGGATTTTCCTCGGACAAGTAAGCATAAAAATGATAATTTGGCATGTGGTCCGAGGAAAAATGATATTGGGGTTTTTTGTTCAAGGAAAAATGACTTTGTGCGGGAAAAAATGGAGCTCGGGCGCCATCGGGTTTGGAAAGACCGGAGTTCCTCGGGCGGTGGGGGTGCTCCCCCGCACATCGGGCAATATGGCTCGAGCAAAAGTTCTGCTTGGTGGATTTTCCTCGGACAAGTAGGCATAAAAATGATAATTTGGCATGTGGTCCGAGGAAAAATGATATTGGGGGGTTTTTGTTCGAGGAAAAATGACTTTGTGCGGGAAAAAATTAGCTCGGGCGCCATCGGGCGTGAAAAGTCCGGAGTTCCTCGGGCGGTTGGGGTGCTCCCCGGCACATCGGGCAATATGGCCCGAGCAAAAGTTCAGCTGGGTGGATTTTCCTCGGACAAGTAGGCATAAAATGAGATTGGCATGTGGTCCGAGGATAAATGAGATTGGGGGGTTTTTGTGCGAGGAAAAATGAATTTGTGCCGGAAAAAATGAGCTCGGGCGCCATCGGGCGTGAAAAGTCCGGAGTTCCTCGGGCGGTGGGGGTGCTCCCCCGCACATTGGGCAATATGGCTCAAGCAAAAGTTCAGCTGGGTGGATTTTCCTCGTACAAGTAGGCATAAAAATGATAATTCGGCATGTGGTCCGAGGATAAATGAGTGGGGCGTTTTTGTGCGAGGAAAAATGACTTTGTGCGGGAAACAATGAGCTCGGGCGCCATCGGGCGTGAAAAGTCCGGAGTTCCTCGGGTGGTGGGGGTGCTCCCCCGCACATCGGGCAATATGGCTCGAGCAAAAGTTCATCTGGGTGGATTTTCCTCGGACAAGTAGAAATAAAAATGATAATTTGGCATGTGGTCCGAGGAAAAATTAGATTGGAGGGTTTTAGTGCGAGGAAAAATGACTTTGTGCGGGAAAAAATGAGCTCGGGCGCCATCGGGCGTGAAAAGTCCGGAGTTCCTCGGGTGGTGGGGGTGCTCCCCCGCACATCGGGCAATATGGCTCGAGCAAAAGTTCATCTGGGTGGATTTTCATCGGACAAGTATGCATAAAAATGATAATTTGGCATGTGGTCCGATGAAAAATGAGATTGGGGGGTTTTTGTGAGAGGAAAAATGACTTTGTGCGGGAAAAAATGAGCTCGGGCGCTATCGGGCATGAAAAGTCCGGAGTTCCTCGGGCGGTGGGGGTGCTCCCCCGCACATCGGGCAATATGGCTCGAGCAAAAGTTCAGCTGGGTGGATTTTCCTCGGACAAGTAGGCATAAAAATGATAATTTGGCATGTGGTCCGAGGAAAAATGAGATTGAGGGGTTTTTGTGCGAGGAAAAATGACTTTGTGCGGGAAAAAATGAGCTCGGGCGCCATCGGGTTTGGAAAGTCCGGAGTTCCTTGGGCGGTGGGGGTGCTCTCCCGCACATCGGGCAATATGGCTCGAGCAAAAGTTCATCTGGGTGGATTTTCCTCGGACAAGTATGCATAAAAATGATAATTTGGCATGTGGTCCGATGAAAAATGAGATTGGGGGGTTTTTGTGCGAGGAAAAATGACTTTGTGCGGGAAAAAATGAGCTCGGGCGCCATCGGGCTTGAAAAGTCCGGAGTTCCTCGGGCGGTGGGGGTGCTCCCCCGCACATCGGGCAATATGGCTCGAGCAAAAGTTCAGCTGGGTGGAATTTCCTCGTACAAGTAGGCATAAAACTGATAATTCGGCATGTGGTCCGAGGATAAATGAGATTGGGGGGTTTTTGTGCGAGGAAAAATGACTTTGTGCGGGAAAAAATGAGCTCGGGCGCCATCGGGCTTGAAAAGTCCGGAGTTCCTCGGGCGGTGGGGGTGCTCCCCCGCACATCGGGCAATATGGCTCGAGCAAAAGTTCAGCTGGGTGGAATTTCCTCGTACAAGTAGGCATAAAACTGATAATTCGGCATGTGGTCTGAGGATAAATGAGATTGGGGGGTTTTTGTGCGAGGAAAAATGACTTTGTGCGGGAAAAAATGAGCTCGGGCGCCATCGGGCGTGAAAAGTCCGGAGTTCCTCGGGCGGTGGGGGTGCTCCCCCGCACATCGGGCAATATGGCTCGAGCAAAAGTTCATCTGGGTGGATTTTCCTCGGACAAGTATGCATAAAAATGATAATTCGGCATGTGGTCCGAGGAAAAATGGGATTGGGGGGATTTTGTCCGAGGAAAAATGACTTTGTGCGGGAAAAAATAAGCTCGGGCGCCATCGGGCATGAAAAGTCCGGAGTTCCTCGGGCGGTGGGGGTGCTCCCCCGCACATCGGGCAATATGGCTCGAGCAAAAGTTCATCTGGGTGGATTTTCCTCGGACAAGTATGCATAAAAATGATAATTCGGCATGTGGTCCGAGGAAAAATGAGATTGGGGGGTTTTTGTCCGAGGAAAAATGACTTTGTGCGGGAAAAAATAAGCTCGGGCGCCATCGGGCATGAAAAGTCCGGAGTTCCTCGGGCGGTGGGGGTGCTCCCCCGCACATCGGGCAATATGGCTCGAGCAAAAGTTCAGCTGGGTGGATTTTCCTCGGACAAGTAGGCATAAAAATGATAATTTGGCATGTGGTCCGAGGAAAAATGAGATTGAGGGGTTTTTGTGCGAGGAAAAATGACTTTGTCCGGGAAAAAATGAGCTCGGGCGCCATCGGGTTTGGAAAGTCCGGAGTTCCTCGGGCGGTGGGGGTGCTCCCCCGCACATCGGGCAATATGGCTCAAGCAAAAGTTCAGTTGGGTGGATTTTCCTCGTACAAGTAGGCATAAAAATGAAAATTCGGCATGTGGTCCGAGGATAAATGAGATTGGGGGGTTTTTGTGCGAGGGAAAATGACTTTGTGCGGGAAAAAATGAGCTCGGGCGCCATCGGGCGTGAAAAGTCCGGAGTTCCTCGGGCGGTGGGGGTGCTCCCCCGCACATCGGGCAATATGGCTCGAGGAAAAGTTCATCTGGGTGGATTTTCCTCGGACAAGTAAGAATAAAAATGATAATTCGGCATGTGGTACGAGGAAAAATGAGATTGGGGGGTTTTAGTGCGAGGAAAAATGACTTTGTGCGGGAAAAAATGAGATCGGTCGCCATCGGGCGTGAAAAGTCCGGAGTTCCTCGGGCGGTGGGGGTGCTCCCCCGCACATCGGGCAATATGGCTCGAGCAAAAGTTCAGCTGGGTGGATTTTCCTCGTACAAGTAGGCATACAACTGATAATTCGGCATGTGGTCCGAGGATAAATGAGATTGGGGGGTTTTTGTGCGAGGAAAAATGACTTTGTGCGGGAAAAAATGAGCTCGGGCGCCATCGGGCGTGAAAAGTCCGGAGTTCCTCGGGCGGTGGGGGTGCTCCCCCGCACATCGGGCAATATGGCTCGAGCAAAAGTTCATCTGGGTGGATTTTCCTCGGACAAGTATGCATAAAAATAATAATTCGGCATGTGGTCCGAGGAAAAATGAGATTGGGGGGTTTTTGTCCGAGGAAAAATGACTTTGTGCGGGAAAAAATAAGCTCGGGCGCCATCGGGCATGAAAAGTCCGGAGTTCCTCGGGCGGTGGGGGTGCTCCCCCGCACATCGGGCAATATGGCTCGAGCAAAAGTTCAGCTGGGTGGATTTTCCTCGGACAAGTAGGCATAAAAATGATAATTTGGCATGTGGTCCGAGGAAAAATGAGATTGGGGGGTTTTTGTCCGAGGAAAAATGACTTTGTGCGGGAAAAAATAAGCTCGGGCGCCATCGGGCATGAAAAGTCCGGAGTTCCTCGGGCGGTGGGGGTGCTCCCCCGCACATCGGGCAATATGGCTCGAGCAAAAGTTCAGCTGGGTGGATTTTCCTCGGACAAGTAGGCATAAAAATGATAATTTGGCATGTGGTCAGAGGAAAAATGAGATTGAGGGGTTTTTGTGCGAGGAAAAATGACTTTGTGCGGGAAAAAATGAGCTCGGGCGCCATCGGGTTTGGAAAGTCCGGAGTTCCTCGGGCGGTGGGGGTGCTCCCCCGCACATCGGGCAATATGGCTCAAGCAAAAGTTCAGTTGGGTGGATTTTCCTCGTACAAGTAGGCATAAAAATGAAAATTCGGCATGTGGTCCGAAGATAAATGAGATTGGGGGGTTTTTGTGCGAGGGAAAATGACTTTGTGCGGGAAAAAATGAGCTCGGGCGCCATCGGGCGTGAAAAGTCCGGAGTTCCTCGGGCGGTGGGGGTGCTCCCCCGCACATCGGGCAATATGGCTCGAGGAAAAGTTCATCTGGGTGGATTTTCCTCGGACAAGTAGGAATAAAAATGATAATTCGGCATGTGGTACGAGGAAAAATGAGATTGGGGGGTTTTAGTGCGAGGAAAAATGACTTTGTGCGGGAAAAAATGAGCTCGGGCGCCATCAGGCGTGAAAAGTCCGGAGTTCCTCGGGCGATGGTGGTGCTCCCCCGCACATCGGGCAATATGGCTCGAGCGAATGTTCATCTGGGTGGATTTTCCTCGGACAAGTAGGCATAAAAATGATAATTTAGCATGTGGTCCGAGGAAAAATGATATTTAGGGGTTTTTGTTCGAGGAAAAATGACTGTGCAGGAATAAATGAGCTCAGGCGCCATCGGGCGTGAAAGGTCCGGAGTTCCTCGGGCGGTGGGGTTGCTCCCCGGCACATCGGGCAATATGGCCCGAGCAAAAGTTCAGCTGGGTGGATTTTCCTCGGACAAGTAGGCATAAAATGAGATTGGCATGTGGTCCGAGGATAAATGAGATTGGGGGGTTTTTGTGCGAGGAAAAATGACTTTGTGCCGGAAAAAATGAGCTCGGGCGCCATCGGGCGTGAAAAGTCCGGAGTTCCTCGGGCGGTGGGGGTGCTCCCCCGCACATCGGGCAATATGGCTCGAGCAAAAGTTCAGCTGGGTTGATTTTCCTCGGACAAGTAGGCATAAAAATGATAATTTGGCATGTGGTCCGAGGAACAATGAGGTTGGGGGGTTTTTGTACGAGGATAAATGACTTTGTGCGGGAAAAAATGAGCTCGGGCGCCATCGGGAGTCAAAAGTCAGAAGTTCCTCGGGCGGTGGGGGTGCTCCCCCGCACATCGGGCAATATGGCTCGAGCGAAAGTTCAGCTGGGTGGATTTTCCTCGGACAAGTAGGCATAAAAATGATAATTTGGCATGTGGTCCGAGGAAAAATGAGATTGGGGGGTTTTTGTTCGAGGAAAAATGACTTTGTGCGGGAAAAATGAGCTCGGGCGCCATCGGGGGTGAAAAGTCCGGAGTTCCTCGGGCGGTGGGGGTGCTCCCCCGCACATCGGGCAATATGGCTCGAGGAAAAGTTCATCTGGGTGGATTTTCCTCGGACAAGTAGGAATAAAAATGATAATTCGGCATGTGGTCCGAGTAAAAATGAGATTAGGGGGTTTTTGTGCGAGGAAAAATGACTTTGTGCCGGAGAAAATGAGCTCAGGCGCCATCGAGCGTGAAAAGTCCGGAGTTCCTTGGGCGGTGGGGGTGCTCCTCCGCACATCGGGCAATATGGCTCGGGCAAAAGTTCAGCTGGGTGGATTTTCCTCGGACAAGTAGGCATAAAAATGATAATTTGGCATGTGTTCCGAGGAAAAATGATATTGGGGGGTTTTTGTTCGAGGAAAAATGACTTTGTGCGGGAAAAAATGAGCTCGGGCGCCATCGGGCGTGAAAAGTCCGGAGTTCCTCGGGCGGTGAGGGTGCTCCCCCGCACATCGGGCAATATGGCTCGAGCAAAAGTTCATCTGGGTGGATTTTCCTCGGACAAGTAGGAATAAAAATGATAATTTGGCATGTGGTCCGAGGAAAAATGAGATTGGGGGGTTTTAGTGCGAGTAAAAATGACTTTGTGCGGGAAAAAATGAGCTCGGGCGCCATCGGGCGTGAAAAGTCCGTAGTTCCTCGGGCGGTGGGGGTGCTCCCCCGCACATCGGGCAATATGGCTCGAGCAAAAATTCAGCTGGGTGTATTTTCCTCGGACAAGTAGGCATAAAAATGATAATTTGGCATGTTGTCCTAGGAAAAATGAGATTGGTGGGTTTTTGTGCGAGGAAAAATGACTTTGTGCGGGAAAAATGACCTCGTGCGCCATCGGGCGTGAAAAGTCCGGAGTTCCTCGGGCGGTGGGGGTGTTCCCCCGCACATCGGGCATCATGGCTCGAGCAAAAGTTCAGCTGGGTGGATTTTCTTCGGACAAGTAAGCATAAAAATGATAATTTGGCATGTGGTCCGAGGAAAAATGAGATTGGGGGGTTTTTGTTCGAGGAAAAATGACTTTGTGGGGGAAAAAATGAGCTCGGGCGCCATCGGGCGTGAAAATTCCGGAGTTCCTCGGGCGGAGGGGGTTCTCCCCCGCACATCGGGCAATATGGCTCGAGCAAAAGTTCAGCTGGGTGGATTTTCCTCGGACAAGTAGGCATAAAAATGATAATTTTGCATGTGGTCCGAGGAAAAATGATATTGGGGGGTTTTTGTTCGAGGAAAAATGACTTTGTGCGGGAAAAAATGAGCTCGGGCGCCATTGGGCGTGAAAAGTCCGGAGTTCCTCGGGCGGTGGGGGTGCTCCCCCGCACATCGGGCAATATGGTTCGAGCAAAAGTTCAGCTGGGTGGATTTTCCTCGGACAAGTAGGCATAAAAAATTAATTTGGCATGTGGTCCGAGGAAAAATGAGATTGGGGGGTTTTTGTTCGAGGAAAAATGACTTTGTGGGGGGAAAAATGAGCTCGGGCGCCATCGGGCGTGAAAAGTCCGGAGTTCCTCCGGCGGTGGGGGTCCTCCCCCGCACATCGGGCAATATGGCTCGAGCAAAAGTTCATCTGGGTGGATTTTCCATGGACAAGTAGGCATAAAAATGATAATTTGGCATGTGGTCCGAGGAAAAATGAGATTGGGGGGTTTTTGTTCGAGGAAAAATGACTTTGTGCCGGAAAAATGAGCTCGGGCGCCATCGGGCGTGAAAAGTCCGGAGTTCCTCGGGCGGTGGGGGTGCTCCCCCGCACATCGGGCAATATGGCTCGAGCAAAAGTTCAGCTGGATGGATTTTCCTCGGACAAGTAGGCATAAAAATGATAATTGGGCATGTGGTCCGAGGAAAAATGAGATTGGGGGGTTTTTGTGCGAGTAAAAATGACTTTGTGCGGGAAAAAATGAGCTCGGGCGCCATCGGGCGTGAAAAGTCCGTAGTTCCTCGGGCGGTGGGGGTGCTCCCCCGCACATCGGGCAATATGGCTCGAGCAAAAATTCAGCTGGGTGTATTTTCCTCGGACAAGTAGGCATAAAAATGATAATTTGGCATGTTGTCCTAGGAAAAATGAGATTGGTGGGTTTTTGTGCGAGGAAAAATGACTTTGTGCGGGAAAAATGACCTCGTGCGCCATCGGGCGTGAAAAGTCCGAAGTTCCTCGGGCGGTGGGGGTGTTCCCCCGCACATCGGGCATCATGGCTCGAGCAAAAGTTTAGCTGGGTGGATTTTCTTCGGACAAGTAAGCATAAAAATGATAATTTGGCATGTGGTCCGAGGAAAAATGAGATTGGGGGGTTTTTGTTCGAGGAAAAATGACTTTGTGCGGGAAAAAATGAGCTCGGGCGCCATCAGGCGTGAAAAGTCCGGAGTTCCTCGGGCGGTGGGGGTGCTCCCCCGCACATCGGGCAATATGGCTCGAGCAAAAGTTCAGCTGGGTGGATTTTTCTCGGACAAGTAGGCATAAAAATGATAATTTGGCATGTGGTCCGAGGAAAAATGAGATTGGGGGCTTTTTGTGCGAGGATAAATGACTTTGTGCGGGAAAAAATGAGCTCGGGCGCCATCGGGCGTGGAAAGTCCGGAGTTCCTCGGGCGGTGGGGGTGCTCCCCCGCATATCGGGCAATATGGCTCGAGCAAAAGTTCAGCTGGTTGGATTTTCCTCGGACAAGTAGGCATAAAAATCATAATTTGGCATGTGGTCCGAGGAAAATGAGATTGCGGGGTTTTTTGTGCGAGGAAAAATGAATTTGTGCGGGAAAAAATGAGCTCGGGCGCCATCGGCCGTGAGAAGTACGGAGTTCCTCGGGCGGTGGGGGTGCTCCCCCGCACATCGGGCAATATGGCTCGAGCAAAAGTTCAGCTGGGTGGATTTTCCTCAGACAAGTAGACATAAAAATGATAATTTGGCATGTGGTACGAGGAAAAATGAGATTGGGGGGTTTTTGTTCGAGGAAAAATGACTTTGTGGGGGAAAAAATGAGCTCGGGCGCCATCGGGCGTGAAAAGTCTGGAGTTTCTCGGGCGGTGGGGCTGCTCCCCCGCACATCGGGCAATATGGCTCGAGCAAAACTTCACCTGGGTGGATTTTCCTCGGACTAGTAGGCATAAAAATGATAATTTGGCATGTGGTCCGAGGAAAAACGAGATTGGGGGGTTTTTGTTCGAGGAAAAATGACTTTGTAGGAGAAAAAATGAGCTCGGGCGCCATCGGGCGTGAAAAGTCCGGAGTTCCTCGGGCGGTGGGGGTGCTCCCCCGCACATCGGGCAATATGGCTTGAGCAAAAGTTCAGCTGGGTGGATTTTCCTCAGACAAGTAGGCATAAAAATGATAATTTGGCATGTGGTCCGAGGAAAAATGAGATTGAAGGGTTTTCGTGCGAGGAAAAATGACTTTGTGCGTGAAAAAATCAGCTCGGGCGCCATCGGGCGTGAAAAGTCCGGAGTTCCTCGGGCGGTGGGGGTGCTCCCCCGCACATCGGGCAATATGGCTCGAGCAAAAGTTCAGCTGGGAGGATTTTCCTCGGACAAGTAGGCATAAAAATGATAATTTGGCATGTGGTCCGAGGAAAAATGAGATTGGGGGGTTTTTGTGCGAGGAAAAATGACTTTGTGCGGGAAAAAATGAGCTCGGGCGCTATCGGGGGTGAAAAGTCCGGAGTTCCTCGGGCGGTGGGGGTGCTCCCCCGCACATCGGGCCTCATGGCTCGAGCAAAAGTTCCGCTGGGTGGATTTTCCTCGGACAAGTAGGCATAAAAATGATAATTTGGCATGTGGTCCGAGGAAAAATGAGATTGGGGGCTTTTTGTGCGAGGAAAAATGAATTTGTGAGGGAAAAAATGAGCTCGGGCGCCATCGGCCGTGAGAAGTCCGGAGTTCCTCGGGCGGTGGGGGTGCTCCCCCGCACATCGGGCAATATGGCTCGAGCAAAAGTTCAGCTGGGTGGATTTTCCTCAGACAAGTAGACATAAAAATGATAATTTGGCATGTGGTACGAGGAAAAATGAGATTGGGGGGTTTTTGTTCGAGGAAAAATGACTTTGTGGGGGAAAAAATGAGCTCGGGCGCCATCGGGCGTGAAAAGTCTGGAGTTCCTCGGGCGGTGGGGCTGCTCCCCCGCACATCGGGCAATATGGCTCGAGCAAAACTTCACCTGGGTGGATTTTCCTCGGACTAGTAGGCATAAAAATGATAATTTGGCATGTGGTCCGAGGAAAAACGAGATTGGGGGGTTTTTGTTCGAGGAAAATTGACTTTGTAGGAGAAAAAATGAGCTCGGGCGCCATCGGGCGTGAAAAGTCCGGAGTTCCTCGGGCGGTGGGGGTGCTCCCCCGCACATCGGGCAATATGGCTTGAGCAAAAGTTCAGCTGGGTGGATTTTCCTCAGACAAGTAGGCATAAAAATGATAATTTGGCATGTGGTCCGAGGAAAAATGAGATTGAAGGGTTTTCGTGCGAGGAAAAATGACTTTGTGCGTGAAAAAATGAGCTCGGGCGCCATCGGGCGTGAAAAGTCCGGAGTTCCTCGGGCGGTGGGGGTGCTCCCCCGCACATCGGACAATATGGCTCGAGCAAAAGTTCAGCTGGGAGGATTTTCCTCGGACTAGTAGGCATAACAATGATAATTTGGCATGTGGTCCGAGGAAAAATGAGATTGGGGGGTTTTTGTGCGAGGAAAAATGACTTTGTGCGGGAAAAAATGAGCTCGGGCGCCATCGGGCGTGAAAAGTCCGGAGTTCCTCGGGCGGTGGGGTTGCTCCCCCGCACATCGGGCAATATGGCTCGAGCAAAAGTTCAGCTGGGAGGATTTTCCTCGGACAAGTAGGCATAAAAATGATAATTTGGCATGTGGTCCGAGGAAAAGTGAGATTGGGGGCTTTTTGTGCGAGGATAAATGACTTTGTGCGGGAAAAAATGAGCTCGGGCGCTATCGGGGGTGAAAAGTCCGGAGTTCCTCGGGCGGTGGGGGTGCTCCCCCGCACATCGGGCCTCATGGCTCGAGCAAAAGTTCCGCTGGGTGGATTTTCCTCGGACAAGTAGGCATAAATATGATAATTTGGCATGTGGTCCGAGGAAAAATGAGATTGGGGGGTTTTTGGCATGTGGTCCGAGGAAAAATGAGATTGGGGGGTTTTTGTGCGAGGAAAAATGACTTTGTGCGCGAAAAAATGAGCTCGGGCGCCATCGGGCGTGAAAAGTCCGGAGTTCCTCGGGCGGTGAGGGTGCTCCCCCGCACATCGGGCATCATGGCTCGAGCAAAAGTTCAGCTAGGAGGATTTTCCTCGGACTAGTAGGCATAACAATGATAATTTGGCATGTGGTCCGAGGAAAAATGAGATTGGGGGGTTTTTGTGCGAGGAAAAATGACTTTGTGCGGGAAAAAATGAGCTCGGGCGCCATCGGGCGTGAAAAGTCCGGAGTTCCTCGGGCGGTGGGGTTGCTCCCCCGCACATCGAGCAATATGGCTCGAGCAAAAGTTCAGCTGGGAGGATTTTCCTCGGACAAGTAGGCATAAAAATGATAATTTGGCATGTGGTCCGAGGAAAAGTGAGATTGGGGGCTTTTTGTGCGAGGATAAATGACTTTGTGCGGGAAAAAATTAGCTCGGGCGCCATCAGGCGTGGAAAGTCCGGAGTTCCTCGGGCGGTGGGGGTGCTCCCCCGCACATCGGGCAATATGGCTCGAGCAAAAGTTCAGCTGGTTGGATTTTCCTCGGACAAGTAGGCATAAAAATGATAATTTGGCATGTGGTCCGAGGAAAATGAGATTGGGGGGTTTTTTGTGCGAGGAAAAATTAATTTGTGCGGGAAAAAATGAGCTCGGGCGCCATCGGCCGTGAGAAGTCCGGAGTTCCTCAGGCGGTGGGGGTGCTCCCCCGCACATCGGGAAATATGGCTCGAGCAAAAGTTCAGCTGGGTGGATTTTCCTCGGACAAGTAGGCATAAAAATGATAATTTTTCATGTGGTCCGAGGAAAAATGAGATTGGGGGGTTTTTGTGCGAGGATAAATGACTTTGTGCGGGAAAAAATGAGCTCGGGCGCCATCGGGCGTGGAAAGTCCGGAGTTCCTCGGGCGGTGGGGGTGCTCCCCCGCACATCGGGCCTCATGGCTCGAGCAAAAGTTCAGCTGGGTGGATTTTCCTCGGACAAGTAGGCATAAAAATGATAATTTGGCATGTAGTCCGAGGAAAAATGAGATTGGGGGGTTTTTGGCATGTGGTCCGAGGAAAAATGAGATTGGGGGGTTTTTGTGCGAGGAAAAATGACTTTGTGCGGGACAAAATGAGCTCGGGCGCCATCGGGCGTGGAAAGTCCGGAGCTCTTCGGGCGGTGGGGGTGCTCCCTCGCACATGGGCAATATGGCTCGAGCAAAAGTTCAGCTGGGTGGATTTTCCTCGGACAAGTAGGCATAAAAATGATAATTTGTCATGTGGTCCGAGGAAAAATGAGATTGGGGGGTTTATGGCATGTGGTCCGAGGAAAAATGAGATTGGGGGGTTTTTGTGCGAGGAAAAATGACTTTGAGCGGGAAAAAATGAGCTCGGGCGCCATCGGGCGTGAAAAGTCCGGAGTTCCTCCGGCGGTAGGGGTGCTCCCCCGCACATCGGGCAATATTGCTCGAGCAACAGTTCAGCTGGGTGGATTTTCCTCGGACAAGTAGGAATAAAAATGATAATTTGGCATGTGGTCCGAGGAAAAATGAGATTGGGGGGTTTTTGTGCGAGGAAAAATGACTTTGTGCGGGAAAAAATGAGCTCGGGCGCCATCGGGCGTGAAAAGTCTGGAGTTCCTCGGGCGGTAGGGGTGCTCCCCCGCACATCGGGCAATATGGTTCGAGCAACAGTTCAGCTGGGTGGATTTTCCTCGGACAAGTAGGCATAAAAATGATAATTTGGCATGTGGTCCGAGGAAAAATGAGATTGGGGGGTTTTTGTGCGAGGAAAAATGACTTTGTGCGGGACAAAATGAGCTCGGGCGCCATCGGGCGTGAAAAGTCCGGATTTCCTCGGGCGGTGGGGGTGCTCCCCCGCACATCGGGCAATATGGCTCGCGCAAAAGTTCAGCTGGATGTATTTTCCTCGGACAAGTAGGCATAAAAATGATAATTTGGCATGTGGTCCGATGAAAAATGAGATTGGGGGGTTTTTGGCATGTGGTCCGAGGAAAAATGAGATTGGGGGGTTTTTGTGCGAGGAAAAATGACTTTGTGCGGGACAAAATGAGCTCGGGCGCCATCGGGCGTGAAAAGTCCGGATTTCCTCGGGCGGTGGGGGTGCTCCCCCGCACATCGGGCATCATGGCTCGAGCAAAAGTTCAGCTGGGTGGATTTTCCTCGGACAAGTAGGAATCAAAATGATAATTTGGCATGTGGTCCGAGGAAAAATGATATTAGTGGGTTTTTGTGCGAGGAAAAATGACTTTGTGCGGGAAAAAATGAGCTCGGGCGCCATCGGGAGTGAAAGTACGGAGTTTCTCGGGCGGTGGGGGTGCTCCCCCGCACATCGGGCATCATGGCTCGAGCAAAAGTTCAGCTGGGTGGATTTTCCTCGGACAAGTAGGCATAAAAATGATAATTTGTCATGTGGTCCGAGGAAAATGAGATTGGGGGGTTTTTGGCATGTGGTCCGAGGAAAAATGAGATTGGGGGGTTTTTGTGCGAGGAAAAATGACTTTGTGCGGGAAAAATGAGCTCGGGCGCCATCGGGCGTGAAAAGTCCGGAGTTCCTCGGGCGGTGGGGGTGGTCCCCCGCACATCGGGCAATATGGCTCGAGCAAATGTTCAGCTGGGTGGATTTTCCTCGGATAAGTAGGCATAAAAATGATAATTTGGCATGTGGTCCGAGGAAAAATGAGATTGGGTGGTTTTTGTGCGAGGACAAATGACTTTGTGCGGGAAAAAATGAGCTCGGGCGCCATCGGGCGTTGAAAGTCCTTAGTTCCTCGGGCGGTGGGGGTGCTCCCCCGCACATCGGGCAATATGGCTCGAGCAAAAGTTCAGCTGGGTGGATTTTCCTCGGACAAGTAGGCTTAAAAATGATAATTTGGCATGTGGTCCGAGGAAAAATGAGATTGGGGGGTTTTTGTGCGAGGAAAAATGACTTTGTGCGGGAAAAAATGAGCTCGGGCGCCATCGGGCGTGAAAAGTCCGGAGTTCCTCGGGCGGTGGGGGTGCTCCCCCGCACATCGGGCAATATGGCTCGAGCAAATGTTCAGCTGGGTGGATTTTCCTCGGACAAGTAGGCATAAAAATGATAATTTGGCATGTGGTCCGACGAAAAATGAGATTGGGTGGTTTTTGTTTGAGGACAAATGACTTTGTGCGGGAAAAAATGAGCTCGGGCGCCATCGGGCGTGGAAAGTCCGAAGTTCCTTGGGCGGTGGGGGTGCTCCCCCGCACATCAGGCAATATGGCTCGAGCAACAGTTCAGCTGGGTGGATTTTCCTCGGACAAGTAGTCATAAAAATGATAATTTGGCATGTGGTCCGAGGAAAAATGAGATTGGGGGGTTTTTGTGCGAGGAAAAATGACTTTGTGCGGGAAAAAATGAGCTCGGGCGCCATCGGGCGTGAAAAGTCCGGAGTTCCTCGGGCGGTGGGGGTGCTCCCCCGCACATCGGGCATCATGGCTCGAGCAAAAGTTCAGCTGGGTGGATTTTCCTCGGACAAGTAGGCATAAAAATGATAATTTGTCATGTGGTCCGAGGAAAAATGAGATTGGGGGGTTTTTGTGCGAGGAAAAATGACTTTGTGCGGGAAAAAATGAGCTCGGGCGCCATCGGGCGTGAAAAGTCCGGAGTTCCTCGGGCGGTGGGGGTGCTCCCCCGCACATCGGGCAATATGACTCGAACAAAAGTTCAGCTGGGTGGATTTTCCTCAGACAAGTAGACATAAAAATGATAATTTGGCATGTGGTCCGAGGAAAAATGAGATTGGGGGGTTTTTGTTCGAGGAAAAATGACTTTGTGGGGGTAAAAATGAGCTCGGGCGCCATCGGGCGTGAAAAGTCTGGAGTTCCTCGGGCGGTGGGGCTGCTCCCCCGCACATCGGGCAATATGGCTCGAGCAAAACTTCACCTGGGTGGATTTTCCTCGGACTAGTAGGCATAAAAATGATAATTTGGCATGTGGTCCGAGGAAAAACGAGATTGGGGGGTTTTTGGCATGTGGTCCGAGGAAAAATGAGATTGGGGGGTTTTTGTGCGAGGAAAAATGACTTTGTGCGGGAAAAAATGAGCTCGGGCGCCATCGGGCGTGAAAAGTCCGGAGTTCCTCGGGCGGTGGGGGTGCTCCCCCGCACATCGGGCAATATGGCTCGAGCAAAAGTTCAGCTGGTTGGATTTTCCTCGGACAAGTAGACATAAAAATGATAATTTGGCATGTGGTCCGAGGAAAATGAGATTGGGGGGTTTTTTGTGCGAGGAAAAATGAATTTGTGCGGGAAAAAATGAGCTCGGGCGCCATCGGCCTTGAGAAGTCCGGAGTTCCTCGGGCGGTGGGGGTGCTCCCCCGCACATCGGGCAATATGGCTCGAGGAAAAGTTCAGCTGGTTGGATTTTCCTCGGACAAGTAGGCATAAAAATGATAATTTTGCATGTGGTCCAAGGAAAAATGAGATTGGGGGGTTTTTGTTCGAGGAAAAATGACTTTGTGCGGGAAAAAATGAGCTCGGGCGCCATCGGGCGTGAAAAGTCCGGAGTTCCTCGGGCGGTGGGGGTGCTCCCCCGCACATCGGGCCTCATGGCTCGAGCAAAAGTTCCGCTGGGTGGATTTTCCTCGGACAAGTAGGCATAAAAATGATAATTTGGCATGTGGTCCGAGGAAAAATGAGATTGGGGGGTTTTTAGCATGTGGTCCGAGGAAAAATGAGATTGGGGGGTTTTTGTGCGAGGAAAAATGACTTTGTGCGGGAAAAAATGACCTCGGGCGCCATCGGGCGTGAAAAGTCTGGAGTTCCTCGGACGGTGGGGGTGCTCCCCTCAACATCGGGCATCATGGCTCGAGCAAAAGTTCAGCTGGGTGGATTTTCCTCGGACAAGTAGGCATAAAAATGATAATTTGGCATGTGGTCCGAGGAAAAATGAGATTGGGGGTTTTTGTGCGAGGAAAAATGACTTTGTGTGGGAAAAAATGAGCTCGGGCGCAATTGGGCGTGAATAGTCCGGAGTTCCTCGGGCGGTGGGGGTGCTCCCCCGCAGATCGGGCAATATGGCTCGTGCAAATGTTCAGCTGGGTGGATTTTCCTCGGACAAGTAGGCATAAAAATGATAATTTGGCATGTGGTCCGACGAAAAATGAGATTGGGTGGTTTTTGTTTGAGGACAAATGACTTTGTGCGGGAAAAAATGAGCTCGGGCGCCATCGGGCGTGGAAAGTCCGAAGTTCCTTGGGCGGTGGGGGTGCTCCCCCGCACATCAGGCAATATGGCTCGAGCAACAGTTCAGCTGGGTGGATTTTCCTCGGACAAGTAGTCATAAAAATGATAATTTGGCATGTGGTCCGAGGAAAAATGAGATTGGGGGGTTTTTGTGCGAGGAAAAATGACTTTGTGCGGGAAAAAATGAGCTCGGGCGCCATCGGGCGTGAAAAGTCCGGAGTTCCTCGGGCGGTGGGGGTGCTCCCCCGCACATCGGGCATCATGGCTCGAGCAAAAGTTCAGCTGGGTGGATTTTCCTCGGACAAGTAGGCATAAAAATGATAATTTGTCATGTGGTCCGAGGAAAAATGAGATTGGGGGGTTTTTGTGCGAGGAAAAATGACTTTGTGCGGGAAAAAATGAGCTCGGGCGCCATCGGGCGTGAAAAGTCCGGAGTTCCTCGGGCGGTGGGGGTGCTCCCCCGCACATCGGGCAATATGACTCGAACAAAAGTTCAGCTGGGTGGATTTTCCTCAGACAAGTAGACATAAAAATGATAATTTGGCATGTGGTCCGAGGAAAAATGAGATTGGGGGGTTTTTGTTCGAGGAAAAATGACTTTGTGGGGGTAAAAATGAGCTCGGGCGCCATCGGGCGTGAAAAGTCTGGAGTTCCTCGGGCGGTGGGGCTGCTCCCCCGCACATCGGGCAATATGGCTCGAGCAAAACTTCACCTGGGTGGATTTTCCTCGGACTAGTAGGCATAAAAATGATAATTTGGCATGTGGTCCGAGGAAAAACGAGATTGGGGGGTTTTTGGCATGTGGTCCGAGGAAAAATGAGATTGGGGGGTTTTTGTGCGAGGAAAAATGACTTTGTGCGGGAAAAAATGAGCTCGGGCGCCATCGGGCGTGAAAAGTCCGGAGTTCCTCGGGCGGTGGGGGTGCTCCCCCGCACATCGGGCAATATGGCTCGAGCAAAAGTTCAGCTGGTTGGATTTTCCTCGGACAAGTAGACATAAAAATGATATTTTGGCATGTGGTCCGAGGAAAATGAGATTGGGGGGTTTTTTGTGCGAGGAAAAATGAATTTGTGCGGGAAAAAATGAGCTCGGGCGCCATCGGGCGTGAAAAGTCCGGAGTTCCTCGGGCGGTGGGGGTGCTCCCCCGCACATCGGGCAATATGGCTCGAGGAAAAGTTCAGCTGGTTGGATTTTCCTCGGACAAGTAGGCATAAAAATGATAATTTTGCATGTGGTCCAAGGAAAAATAAGATTGGGGGGTTTTTGTTCGAGGAAAAATGACTTTGTGCGGGAAAAAATGAGCTCGGGCGCCATCGGGCGTGAAAAGTCCGGAGTTCCTCGGGCGGTGGGGGTGCTCCCCCGCACATCGGGCCTCATGGCTCGAGCAAAAGTTCCGCTGGGTGGATTTTCCTCGGACAAGTAGGCATAAAAATGATAATTTGGCATGTGGTCCGAGGAAAAATGAGATTGGGGGGTTTTTAGCATGTGGTCCGAGGAAAAATGAGATTGGGGGGTTTTTGTGCGAGGAAAAATGACTTTGTGCGGGAAAAAATGACCTCGGGCGCCATCGGGCGTGAAAAGTCCGGAGTTCCTCGGACGGTGGGGGTGCTCCCCTCAACATCGGGCATCATGGCTCGAGCAAAAGTTCAGCTGGGTGGATTTTCCTCGGACAAGTAGGCATAAAAATGATAATTTGGCATGTGGTCCGAGGAAAAATGAGATTGGGGGGTTTTTGTGCGAGGAAAAATGACTTTGTGTGGGAAAAAATGAGCTCGAGCGCAATTGGGCGTGAATAGTCCGGAGTTCCTCGGGCGGTGGGGGTGCTCCCCCGCAGATCGGGCAATATGGCTCGTGCAAATGTTCAGCTGGGTGGATTTTCCTCGAACAATTAGGCATAAAAATGATAATTTGGCATGTGGTCCGAGGAAAAATGAGATTGGGGGATTTTTGTGCGAGGATAAATGACTTTGTGCGGGAAAAAATGAGCTCGGGCGCCATCGGGCGTGGAAAGTCCGGAGTTCCTCGGGCGGTGGGGGTGCTCCCCCGCACATCGGGCATCATGGCTCGAGCAAAAGTTCAGCTGGGTGGATTTTCCTCGGACAAGTAGGCATAAAAATGATAATTTGGCATGTGGTCCGAGGAAAAATGAGATTGGGGGGTTTTTGGCATGTGGTCCGAGGAAAAATGAGATTGGGGGGTTTTTGTGCGAGGAAAAATGACTTTGTGCGCGAAAAAATGAGCTCGGGCGCCATCGGGCGTGGAAAGTCCGAAGTTCCTTGGGCGGTGGGGGTGCTCCCCCGCACATCGGGCATCATGGCTCGAGCAAAAGTTCAGCTGGGTGGATTTTCCTCGGACAAGTAGGCATAAAAATGATAATTTGGCATGTGGTCCGAGGAAAAATGACTTTGTGTTGGAAAAAATGAGCTCGGGCGCCATCGGGCGTGAAAAGTCCGGAGTTCCTCGGGAGGTGGGGGTGCTCCCCCGCACATCGGGCAATATGGCTCGAGCAAATGTTCAGCTGGGTGGATTTTTCTCGGACAAGTAGGCATAAAAATGATAATTTGGCATGTGGTCCGAGGAAAAATGAGATTGGGGGCTTTTTGTGCGAGGAAAAATGAATTTGTGCGGGAAAAAATGAGCTCGGGCGCCATCGGGCGTGAGAAGTCCGGAGTTCCTCGGGCGGTGGGGGTGCTCCCTCGCACATCGGGCAATATGGCTCGAGCAAAAGTTCAGCTGGGTGGATTTTCCTCAGACAAGTAGACATAAAAATGATAATTTGGCATGTGGTACGAGGAAAAATGAGATTGGGGGGTTTTTGTTCGAGGAAAAATGACTTTGTGGGGGAAAAAATGAGCTCGGGCGCCATCGGGCGTGAAAAGTCTGGAGTTCCTCGGGCGGTGGGGCTGCTCCCCCGCACATCGGGCAATATGGCTCGAGCAAAACTTCACCTGGGTGGATTTTCCTCGGACTAGTAGGCATAAAAATGATAATTTGGCATGTGGTCCGAGGAAAAACGAGATTGGGGGGTTTTTGTTCGAGGAAAATTGACTTTGTAGGAGAAAAAATGAGCTCGGGCGCCATCGGGCGTGAAAAGTCCGGAGTTCCTCGGGCGGTGGGTGTGCTCCCCCGCACATCGGGCAATATGGCTTGAGCAAAAGTTCAGCTGGGTGGATTTTCCTCAGACAAGTAGGCATAAAAATGATAATTTGGCATGTGGTCCGAGGAAAAATGAGATTGAAGGGTTTTCGTGCGAGGAAAAATGACTTTGTGCGTGAAAAAATGAGCTCGGGCGCCATCGGGCGTGAAAAGTCCGGAGTTCCTCGGGCGGTGGGGGTGCTCCCCCGCACATCGGGCAATATGGCTCGAGCAAAAGTTCAGCTGGGAGGATTTTCCTCGGACAAGTAGGCATAAAAATGATAATTTGGCATGTGGTCCGAGGAAAAATGAGATTGGGGGGTTTTTGTGCGAGGAAAAATGACTTTGTGCGGGAAAAAATGAGCTCGGGCGCCATCGGGCGTGAAAAGTCCGGAGTTCCTCGGGCGGTGGGGTTGCTCCCCCGCACATCGGGCAATATGGCTCGAGCAAAAGTTCAGCTGGGAGGATTTTCCTCGGACAAGTAGGCATAAAAATGATAATTTGGCATGTGGTCCGAGGAAAAGTGAGATTGGGGGCTTTTTGTGCGAGGATAAATGACTTTGTGCGGGAAAAAATTAGCTCGGGCGCCATCGAGCGTGGAAAGTCCGGAGTCCCTCGGGCGGTGGGGGTGCTCCCCCGCACATCGGGCAATATGGCTCGAGCAAAAGTTCAGCTGGTTGGATTTTCCTCGGACAAGTAGGCATAAAAATGATAATTTGGCATGTGGTCCGAGGAAAATGAGATTGGGGGGTTTTTTGTGCGAGGAAAAATGAATTTGTGCGGGAAAAAATGAGCTCGGGCGCCATCGGCCGTGAGAAGTCCGGAGTTCCTCGGGCGGTGGGGGTGCTCCCCCGCACATCGGGAAATATGGCTCGAGCAAAAGTTCAGCTGGGTGGATTTTCCTCGGACAAGTAGGCATAAAAATGATAATTTTGCATGTGGTCCGAGGAAAAATGAGATTGGGGGGTTTTTGTGCGAGGATAAATGACTTTGTGCGGGAAAAAATGAGCTCGGGCGCCATCGGGCGTGGAAAGTCCGGAGTTCCTCGGGCGGTGGGGGTGCTCCCCCGCACATCGGGCCTCATGGCTCGAGCAAAAGTTCAGCTGGGTGGATTTTCCTCGGACAAGTAGGCATAAAAATGATAATTTGGCATGTACTCCGAGGAAAAATGAGATTGGGGGGTTTTTGGCATGTGGTCCGAGGAAAAATGAGATTGGGGGGTTTTTGTGCGAGGAAAAATGACTTTGTGCGGGACAAAATGAGCTCGGGCGCCATCGGGCGTGGAAAGTCCGGAGCTCTTCGGGCGGTGGGGGTGATCCCTCGCACATGGGCAATATGGCTCGAGCAAAAGTTCAGCTGGGTGGATTTTCCTCGGACAAGTAGGCATAAAAATGATAATTTGTCATGTGGTCCGAGGAAAAATGAGATTGGGGGGTTTATGGCATGTGGTCCGAGGAAAAATGAGATTGGGGGGTTTTTGTGCGAGGAAAAATGACTTTGAGCGGGAAAAAATGAGCTCGGGCGCCATCGGGCGTGAAAAGTCCGGAGTTCCTCCGGCGGTAGGGGTGCTCCCCCGCACATCGGGCAATATTGCTCGAGCAACAGTTCAGCTGGGTGGATTTTCCTCGGACAAGTAGGAATAAAAATGATAATTTGGCATGTGGTCCGAGGAAAAATGATATTGGGGGGTTTTTGTGCGAGGAAAAATGACTTTGTGCGGGAAAAAATGAGCTCGGGCGCCATCGGGCGTGAAAAGTCTGGAGTTCCTCGGGCGGTAGGGGTGCTCCCCCGCACATCGGGCAATATGGCTCGAGCAACAGTTCAGCTGGGTGGATTTTCCTCGGACAAGTAGGCATAAAAATGATAATTTGGCATGTGGTCCGAGGAAAAATGAGATTGGGGGGTTTTTGTGCGAGGAAAAATTACTTTGTGCGGGACAAAATGAGCTCGGGCGCCATCGGGCGTGAAAAGTCCGGATTTCCTCGGGCGGTGGGGGTGCTCCCCCGCACATCGGGCAATATGGCTCGCGCAAAAGTTCAGCTGGATGTATTTTCCTCGGACAAGTAGGCATAAAAATGATAATTTGGCATGTGGTCCGATGAAAAATGAGATTGGGGGGTTTTTGGCATGTGGTCCGAGGAAAAATGAGATTGGGGGGTTTTTGTGCGAGGAAAAATGACTTTGTGCGGGACAAAATGAGCTCGGGCGCCATCGGGCGTGAAAAGTCCGGATTTCCTCGGGCGGTGGGGGTGCTCCCCCGCACATCGGGCATCATGGCTCGAGCAAAAGTTCAGCTGGGTGGATTTTCCTCGGACAAGTAGGAATCAAAATGATAATTTGGCATGTGGTCCGAGGAAAAATGAGATTAGTGGGTTTTTGTGCGAGGAAAAATGACTTTGTGCGGGAAAAAATGAGCTCGGGCGCCATCGGGAGTGAAAGTACGGAGTTCCTCGGGCGGTGGGGGTGCTCCCCCGCACATCGGGCATCATGGCTCGAGCAAAAGTTCAGCTGGGTGGATTTTCCTCGGACAAGTAGGCATAAAAATGATAATTTGTCATGTGGTCCGTGGAAAAATGAGATTGGGGGGTGTTTGTGCGAGGAAAAATGACTTTGTGCGGGAAAAATGAGCTCGGGCGCCATCGGGCGTGAAAAGTCCGGAGTTCCTCGGGCGGTGGGGGTGCTCCCCCGCACATCGGGCAATATGGCTCGAGCAAATGTTCAGCTGGGTGGATTTTCCTCGGACAAGTAGGCATGAAAATGATAATTTGGCATGTGGTCCGATGAAAAATGAGATTGGGGGGTTTTTGTACGAGGAAAAATGACTTTGTGCGGGAAAAAATGAGCTCGGGCGCCATCGGGCGTGAAAAGTCCGGAGTTCCTCAGGCGGTGGGGGTGCTCCCCCGCACATCGGGCATCATGGCTCGAGCAAAAGTTCAGCTGGGTGGATTTTCCTCGGACAAGTAGGCATAAAAATGATAATTTGTCATGTGGTCCGTGGAAAAATGAGATTGGGGGGTGTTTGTGCGAGGAAAAATGACTTTGTGCGGGAAAAATGAGCTCGGGCGCCATCGGGCGTGAAAAGTCCGGAGTTCCTCGGGCGGTGGGGGTGCTCCCCCGCACATCGGGCAATATGGCTCGAGCAAATGTTCAGCTGGGTGGATTTTCCTCGGACAAGTAGGCATAAAAATGATAATTTGGCATGTGGTCCGAGGAAAAATGAGATTGGGTGGTTTTTGTTTGAGGACAAATGACTTTGTGCGGGAAAAAATGAGCTCGGGCGCCATCGGGCGTGGAAAGTCCGAAGTTCCTTGGGCGGTGGGGGTGCTCCCCCGCACATCGGGCAATATGGCTCGAGCAAAAGTTCAGCTGGGTGGATTTTCCTCTGACAAGTATGCATAAAAATGATAATTTGGCATGTGGTCCGAGGAAAAATGAGATTGGGGGGTTTTTATTCGAGGAAAAATGACTTTGTGCGGGAAAAAATGAGCTCGGGCGCCATCGGGTGTGAAAAGTCCGGAGTTCCTCAGGCGGTGGGGGTGCTCCCCCGCACATCGGGCAATATGGCTCGCGCAAAAGTTCAGCTGGGTGGATTTTCCTCGGACAAGTAGACATGAAAATGATAATTTGGCATGTGGTCCGATGAAAAATGAGATTGGGGGGTTTTTGTACGAGGAAAAATGACTTTGTGCGGGAAAAAATGAGCTCGGGCGCCATCGGGCGTGAAAAGTCCGGAGTTCCTCAGGCGGTGGGGGTGCTCCCCCGCACATCGGGCATCATGGCTCGAGCAAAAGTTCAGCTGGGTGGATTTTCCTCGGACAAGTAGGCATAAAAATGATAATTTGTCATGTGGTCCGAGGAAAAATGAGATTGGGGGGTGTTTGTGCGAGGAAAAATGACTTTGTGCGGGAAAAATGAGCTCGGGCGCCATCGGGCGTGAAAAGTCCGGAGTTCCTCGGGCGGTGGGGGTGCTCCCCCGCACATCGGGCAATATGGCTCGAGCAAATGTTCAGCTGGGTGGATTTTCCTCGGACAAGTAGGCATAAAAATGATAATTTGGCATGTGGTCCGAGGAAAATGAGATTGGGTGGTTTTTGTTTGAGGACAAATGACTTTGTGCGGGAAAAAATGAGCTCGGGCGCCATCGGGCGTGGAAAGTCCGAAGTTCCTTGGGCGGTGGGGGTGCTCCCCCGCACATCGGGCAATATGGCTCGAGCAACAGTTCAGCTGGGTGGATTTTCCTCGGACAAGTAGTCATAAAAATGATAATTTGGCATGTGGTCCGAGGAAAAATGAGATTGGGGGGTTTTTGTGCGAGGAAAAATGACTTTGTGCGGGAAAAAATGAGCTCGGGCGCCATCGGGCGTGAAAAGTCCGGAGTTCCTCGGGCGGTGGGGGTGCTCCCCCGCACATCGGGCATCATGGCTCGAGCAAAAGTTCAGCTGGGTGGATTTTCCTCGGACAAGTAGGCATAACAATGATAATTTGTCATGTGGTCCGAGGAAAAATGAGATTGGGGGGTTTTTGTGCGAGGAAAAATGACTTTGTGCGGGAAAAAATGAGCTCGGGCGCCATCGGGCGTGAAAAGTCCGGAGTTCCTCGGGCGGTGGGGGTGCTCCCCCGCACATTGGGCAATATGGTTCGAGCAAATGTTCAGCTGGGTGGATTTTCCTCGGACAAGTAGGCATAAAAATGATAATTTGGCATGTGGTCCGAGGAAAAATGAGATTGGGGGGTTTTTGTTCGAGGAAAAATGAGATTGGGGGGTTTTTGTTCGAGGAAAAATGACTTTGTGGGAGAAAAAATGAGCTCGTGCGCCATCGGGCGTGAAAAGTCTGGAGTTCCTCGGGCGGTGGGGGTGCTCCCCAGCACATCGGGCAATATGGCTCGAGCAAAACTTCACCTGGGTGGATTTTCCTCGGACAAGTAGGCATAAAAATGATAATTTGGTATGTGGTCCGAGGAAAAACGAGATTGGGGGGTTTTTGTTCGAGGAAAAATGACTTTGTAGGGGAAAAAATGAGCTCGGGCGCCATCGGGCGTGAAAAGTCCGGAGTTCCTCGGGCGGTGGGGGTGCTCCCCCGCACATCGGGCAATATGACTCGAACAAAAGTTCAGCTGGGTGGATTTTCCTAAGACAAGTAGACATAAAAATGATAATTTGGCATGTGGTCCGAGGAAAAATGAGATTGGGGGGTTTTTGTTCGAGGAAAAATGACTTTGTGGGGGTAAAAATGAGCTCGGGCGCCATCGGGCGTGAAAAGTCTGGAGTTCCTCGGGCGGTGGGGCTGCTCCCCCGCACATCGGGCAATATGGCTCGAGCAAAACTTCACCTGGGTGGATTTTCCTCGGACTAGTAGGCATAAAAATGATAATTTGGCATGTGGTCCGAGGAAAAACGAGATTGGGGGGTTTTTGGCATGTGGTCCGAGGAAAAATGAAATTGGGGGGTTTTGGTGCGAGGAAAAATGACTTTGTGCGGGAAAAAATGAGCTCGGGCGCCATCGGGCGTGAAAAGTCCGGAGTTCCTCGGGCGGTGGGGGTGCTCCCCCGCACATCGGGCAATATGGCTCGAGCAAATGTTCAGCTGGGTGGATTTTCCTCGGACAAGTAGGCATAAAAATAATTGGCATGTGGTCCGAGGAAAAATGAGATTGGGTGGTTTTTGTTTGAGGACAAATGACTTTGTGCGGGAAAAAATGAGCTCGGGCGCCATCGGGCGTGGAAAGTCCGAAGTTCCTCGGGCGGTGGGGGTGCTCCCCCGCACATCGGGCAATATGGCTCGAGCAAAAGTTCAGCTGGTTGGATTTTCCTCGGACAAGTAGACATAAAAATGATAATTTGGCATGTGGTCCGAGGAAAATGAGATTGGGGGGTTTTTTGTGCGAGGAAAAATGAATTTGTGCGGGAAAAAATGAGCTCGGGCGCCATCGGCCTTGAGAAGTCCGGAGTTCCTCGGGCGGTGGGGGTGCTCCCCCGCACATCGGGCAATATGGCTCGAGGAAAAGTTCAGCTGGTTGGATTTTCCTCGGACAAGTAGGCATAAAAATGATAATTTTGCATGTGGTCCAAGGAAAAATGAGATTGGGGAGTTTTTGTTCGAGGAAAAATGACTTTGTGCGGGAAAAAATGAGCTCGGGCGCCATCGGGCGTGAAAAGTCCGGAGTTCCTCGGGCGGTGGGGGTGCTCCCCCGCACATCGGGCCTCATGGCTCGAGCAAAAGTTCCGCTGGGTGGATTTTCCTCGGACAAGTAGGCATAAAAATGATAATTTGGCATGTGGTCCGAGGAAAAATGAGATTGGGGGGTTTTTAGCATGTGGTCCGAGGAAAAATGAGATTGGGGGGTTTTTGTGCGAGGAAAAATGACTTTGTGCGGGAAAAAATGACCTCGGGCGCCATCGGGCGTGAAAAGTCCGGAGTTCCTCGGACGGTGGGGGTGCTCCCCTCAACATCGGGCATCATGGCTCGAGCAAAAGTTCAGCTGGGTGGATTTTCCTCGGACAAGTAGGCATAAAAATGATAATTTGGCATGTGGTCCGAGGAAAAATGAGATTGGGGGGTTTTTGTGCGAGGAAAAATGACTTTGTGCGGGAAAAAATGAGCTCGGGCGCAATTGGGCGTGAATAGTCCGGAGTTCCTCGGGCGGTGGGGGTGCTCCCCCGTAGATCGGGCAATATGGCTCGTGCAAATGTTCAGCTGGGTGGATTTTCCTCGAACAAGTAGGCATAAAAATGATAATTTGGCATGTGGTCCGAGGAAAAATGAGATTGGGGGGTTTTTGTGCGAGGATAAATGACTTTGTGCGTGAAAAAATGAGCTCGGGCGCCATCGGGCGTGGAAAGTCCGGAGTTCCTCGGGCGGTGGGGGTGCTCCCCCGCACATCGGGCCTCATGGCTCGAGCAAAAGTTCAGCTGGGTGGATTTTCCTCGGACAAGTAGGCATAAAATGAAAACCCAATATATGTGCAATATAACAATAGTAAAGCAAACAATAAAGCAATAAACAAATAAAGAACACACGATATTTTTAACGTGGTAAAACCCAATATGGGAAACGTCCACGGTTGTCCTCGCGACAACAAATAATCCACTATATGAAAAGAGATGTACAAACCTACCAACTGCCTGCACTCACTGCGAGTTGATACTCCTGGTTATCTCTAACACCTTGACTTCACCAGAGCACCTTGATGTACGCACAAGACACTCAACTTCTTGATGAACACACAAGAAGACTCGAAGCCGAACTATGAAACAAGCTTACACCAGAGTTCCTTGATGAACACACAAGGATACTCGACTTCTTGATGAACACACAAGAAGACTTGAAGCTAAATCACTATGATACTTGGAAGTTCACAAAGTTATGAATTGAGAGAAGGAGGAAGGAAGGGAATTGAGTTCAATAGCCACAAACACTTTCAACACCAAAACCTAAACCAAAACTCCACAACTAGAAGGATAATGGACGGCCAAAGAACTACTTTGTTGTTTGGAAGAGAAACCCTATTTATACCTAGGGTTGGAAATCAAGGAAAATGGGCCGAAATAGTGTAAACCGACTTTGGACGTACGTACGTCGATATGACGTTCGTACGTCGTATACACGATCCAAACTTGCTGACTAGATGGACGTACGAACGTCCTTAAGAGGTACGTACGTCCTGACCAAAACACGTCTGCTGCCTACTTGGACGTACGAACGTCCTTAAGAGGTACGTACGTCCTGAACCCAAAACTCGAGTTTGACACAAGGACATGAGAACACAAACTCGGGACGATGTGCGTACAACTTGGTTTTCCTAACAATGAACTCAAGGTGAGATAACCATGGACACTTTGTCACAAAATTGATGTCAAACCACTTTGTGCCGGTTTCAATCTCCCCCTTTGACATTGATTTTGTGACAAAAACCTATGACTCTAATAGCACTTATAAAACGCTTACAAACCCAAACCATGGCATTTATAAAACATGCCTACAGAATCACTCAAGGTAGAACACATACCAAGTCACCAATTCGTGACATCCAGCTAACACCGACAGTTTGATTATCAGAGATCGAACGGAAGCAACAAGAAATTCTGAAACAATCAAAGAGCCAACGGAAGTTCCTCGAGCAACTCCCCCATACTTCATGAACTCCCCCATACGTGTAGCATACCTGCAACATGACCCAAAAATACACTAACACAGAAGAAGAAGGTGTTAGTATTAGAGTCATAAATCTCCCCCTTTTTGTCACAAATGAAGCAAGGTAACAAAAGAAAGAGAAGAAAAATACCAAACCATAACAAATAAGGTTAAAGAAGAAAAGAAAGAGAACAATCATGTTAACAACAAAAAGGATATGCAACGGAAGCCATAAAATAAACACTTGTTAACACGATGTCAATACAAAGATTTCTCCCCCTAAACAAAAGCTCCACCCAAATGCATTGCATATGAGAAAGATGCACCTAGAAAAAACAAACCAAATAAGGATATTTGAAACACACAAAGAACCATGCATACAAGGGTAGAAGAGAGTATATGCAAGCTCAATTAAAACAAGATACTTAGTAAAGATGAATAAACTTGGTTTCATTAAACAAAGTACGCACCAATCAAAGATTAAGATATGAAACCAAACATCTACTAGAAATGCATCATACAAACATCCTTGGTGTGTGGGAAAGCTAAAGAAAACACAAAGAGAGTTATTTCCACACCTCACTCACAAACCATAAGAACACTCAAAACAACTAGTATTCACCATTAGAAGAATTTCACTTCACAAACGCCTAAACAGACACAGGGAAATGCACTTATAACCTGTTTTGTTTATTTTTTTTATTTTTTTTACTGTGCATAAATTAACATGTGAAAGGGATTTTTACCTTCATCTTTTGCAACATGTGATAGGGTGTAGCCTACATCTTTTCAAATTACTTCCCCTTTTCAAAGTAGTGCAACATCATGGTAACGTGCAACACAAGAACTAACATCTCTTGAGTGCATCCGTCATTGCATGACCCTCACGGCCCCAACGGGTATGTATACCAAATGATTTCTTTCTCAAGAAGATCAAAAGGCTGGGGATTTTGTGAATTGTTGACCACTACCACACCGCCTTCATACTAATAATCAAGATAACATAAGAAGGCATGCATACGTATATTTCCAACTAATGATTATCCTAGAAGTTTATCATGTTCAAAGGATGGAAAAAGATATGTAGACAAACTCTCAAAGTGCCACCTAGCTGTGCATAGTGTAATCAAGCAAGGATATATGCATGAGACACAACTAGATAAACGTTGGTCTAAAATCTAAACATGAAAGCACAAGCGTATGCTAAGTGTAATAAAATAGTTATATTCATGAGCACTAAGCATACAATTATGATTGAAAGCAATAGACCAATCTAACCACATATACAAAGTATGTGTATCCCAAACACCCATAACAAAGTAAACTATTTTTTTTTTTTTTTTTTTTTTTTTTTATGATATTCAACCCAAACAAACAAAACATGCATAAACAAAAAGATAAAACACACCAAACAAATAGCCTATATGGTTAGAAAAATATGCAATTAAAATAACACAAGGCTAGAAAACAAACAAATAAAAATAAAAATACGAAGATGATATTCAATCTGACTTTAAGAAGTCAAAACAGAACGTTCAAGTCATCCTTTCGTACCCATACTTGAGAGATATTCTGTAAGTTGGACCCGGATATGGAGGATTTTTGAATATTATCCCTGATAGTAGACTTTCCAATCTTTAACCTCTCATTCTCTAGACTACATTTGGCAGCATCGATGCTTCTATCCCATATATGAGGTGGTTTGGTGACCTTTTGCACAACCTTCTTTCTATTGTTGAAGTGTTGTGGTTTTTTAGGGCCACTTCTTCTCATAAAAGGAGGCCAAGAGAAAGGATGAGCCTGCACAGGAAAAGAACAATGTGAGTTCCAATAATTATTACCATAAGAAGAAGAATATGGAACCATGGAATTGTTATCCCAACAGAAAGCGGAAGTATGACCTAACCGACCACAAGTAAAACACTTAAAATGTCTATGTTTAGGACTTGTCTTGTTCTTGGTCATCATATTTGGCTTAGATTCAAAAGCCTTGGTAGGTGCAGACGGAGTAGGAATATGAGGATTTGGTAACAAATGAGGCAATGATGGCCTCACAAAAGAAGTAGTAGGAGGGACACAACTGGAGGAAGCTCCGACATAGTCATATCCTAAACCAGTCTTATCTGAAGAAGACTTTCCACTTTTAATAAGGGTGTCTAGATCAACTGAAGCTTTCTCAAACCCTTGCAATCGCTTAGTAGAAGTGAATAAATCCTTTTTCACAGCTTCATGCTCAAGCAACAAAGAACGATACTTATCTCCTATCTCACGATTGGATATTTCCAAAGAAATAATTCTAGATTGGAAATCTAGCTTTTCTTGGGAAAACTCCTCAGATAAGGCATTCATATCACCTGCAAGTACAGATTTCTCTTTCACAAGAGACTCAACCATATCATTTAAAATCTGATTAGTCTTACGCAAGGATTGACATTGTTTAACAGATGACATATGTAATTCCCTTAACTCACCAGGACTTACCAAAATAGAATCATCGAATTCATGATCGACAATATCGGTTACCTGACAATCCACATTCTCATTCCAAGATGCTCCATAGGCAACACAATGTGTAGCATGGTCTTCCGCTACATCAACATCATCATCATCATCGCTTTCATCTTCCTCCCAAGTGGTAGATAACTTGATTTTTTGTTGTTCTATCCCTTGTGCACCAAATTTCTTGGGAAGCTTACACTCGTCAAAACCATGGTTAGTCAAACCATTATATTTCATAGTCTTAAAAATATGTTTAAGATAACGATAAATGATACTTAGATGTTGCTTAGTGTCAAGAGACTTATCATGATTAATTCCTTCATCTTGTACATCCTCAAAAGTTCCAGCTTTAAAAGCAAAGGATTTATTTTGAGGTTGTTCAAGTTGAACCTCAAGTTCATAAGTTCTCAATTTTCCTGCTAAGGTCTCTATGGACATGGTCTTTAAGTCATTGCTTTCTTGAATGGCATCTTTCCTAGAACGAAATCTAGATGGCAAAGACCGAAGAACTTTACGAACTATTTGAGTATCGGTGTACACTAAACCTAATGATGCACTAGTGTTGATAATATCCTGCAAACGAATAAAGAATTCATCAAAAGATTCATTATTATCCATTTTCATAGTTTCAAATTGAGTAATAAGAAGTTCAAGCTTACTCTCTTTGACAGCATTGTCACCCTCATGAGTTCTTACCAACCTATCCCAAGCCTCTTTGGATGTTTTACAACCATGAACTCTCCGAAATTCACTAGCATCCAAAGCCATAAATATAGCATTAAGCCCTTTTTGGTTGTTAGTAGAAGCAACTTTGTCTTTCACACTCCATGTGTTTCGTGGCTTTACACTTGTAACAACCTCATCTGTACTACCTGTAGTAACTCTCGGTGGTGACCAACCATCTTCCACAGCGATCCACACATCCTCACTCATAGCCTGCAAATATGCAGCCATACGAACTTTCCAATAGGGAAAATTAGTACCATCAAATTTAGGAGGACAAATTAGTGTTCCAAATTTATCAGAATCCATTAAAATTGCACTAAGGATCTACGCGTGAGCCTTTACGCTCCTTAACAAGCGCCCTGCTCTGATACCAATTGAAAACCCAATATATGTGCAATATAACAATAGTAAAGCAAACAATAAAGCAATAAACAAATAAAGAACACACGATATTTTTAACGTGGTAAAACCCAATATGGGAAACGTCCACGGTTGTCCTCGCGACAACAAATAATCCACTATATGAAAAGAGATGTACAAACCTACCAACTACCTGCACTCACTGCGAGTTGATACTCCTGGTTATCTCTAACACCTTGACTTCACCAGAGCACCTTGATGTACGCACAAGACACTCGACTTCTTGATGAACACACAAGAAGACTCGAAGCCGAACTATGAAACAAGCTTACACCAGAGTTCCTTGATGAACACACAAGGATACTCGACTTCTTGATGAACACACAAGAAGACTTGAAGCTAAATCACTATGATACTTGGAAGTTCACAAAGTTATGAATTGAGAGAAGGAGGAAGGAAGGGAATTGAGTTCAATAGCCACAAACACTTTCAACACCAAAACCTAAACCAAAACTCCACAACTAGAAGGATAATGGACGGCCAAAGAACTACTTTGTTGTTTGGAAAAGAAACCCTATTTATACCTAGGGTTGGAAATCAAGGAAAATGGGCCGAAATAGTGTAAACCGACTTTGGACGTACGTACGTCGATATGACGTACGTCGATATGACGTTCGTACGTCGTATACACGATCCAAACTTGCTGACTAGATGGACGTACGAACGTCCTTAAGAGGTACGTACGTCCTGACCAAAACACGTCTGCTGCCTACTTGGACGTACGAACGTCCTTAAGAGGTACGTACGTCCTGAACCCAAAACTCGAGTTTGACACAAGGACATGAGAACACAAACTCGGGACGATGTGCATACAACTTGGTTTTCCTAACAATGAACTCAAGGTGAGATAACCATGGACACTTTGTCACAAAATTGATGTCAAACCACTTTGTGCCGGTTTCATAAAAATGATAATTTGGCATGTGGTCCGAGGAAAAATGAGATTGGGGGGTTTTTGGCATGTGGTCCGAGGAAAAATGAGATTGGGGGGTTTTTGTGCGAGGAAAAATGACTTTGTGCGCGAAAAAATGAGCTCGGGCGCCATCGGGCGTGAAAAGTCCGGAGTTCCTCGGGCGGTGGGGGTGCTCCCCCGCACATCGGGCATCATGGCTCGAGCAAAAGTTCAGCTGGGTGGATTTTCCTCGGACAAGTAGGCATAAAAATGATAATTTGGCATGTGGTCCGAGGAAAAATGAGATTGGGGGGTTTTTGGCATGTGGTCCGAGGAAAAATGAGATTGGGGGGTTTTTGTGCGAGGAAAAATGACTTTGTGCGCGAAAAAATGAGCTCGGGCGCCATCGGGCGTGGAAAGTCCGAAGTTCCTTGGGCGGTGGGGGTGCTCCCCCGCACATCGGGCAATATGGCTCGAGCAACAGTTCAGCTGGGTGGATTTTCCTCGGACAAGTAGTCATAAAAATGATAATTTGGCATGTGGTCCGAGGAAAAATGAGATTGGGGGGTTTTTGTGCGAGGAAAAATGACTTTGTGCGGGAAAAAATGAGCTCGGGCGCCATCGGGCGTGAAAAGTCCGGAGTTCCTCGGGCGGTGGGGGTGCTCCCCCGCACATCGGGCATCATGGCTCGAGCAAAAGTTCAGCTGGGTGGATTTTCCTCAGACAAGTAGGCATAAAAATGATAATTTGTCATGTGGTCTGAGGAAAAATGAGATTGGGGGGTTTTTGTGCGAGGAAAAATGACTTTGTGCGGGAAAAAATGAGCTCGGGCGCCATCGGGCGTGAAAAGTCCGGAGTTCCTCGGGCGGTGGGGGTACTCCCCCGCACATTGGGCAATATGGCTCGAGCAAATGTTCAGCTGGGTGGATTTTCCTCGGACAAGTAGGCATAAAAATGATAATTTGGCATGTGGTCCGAGGAAAAATGAGATTGGGGGGTTTTTGTTCGAGGAAAAATGAGATTGGGGGGTTTTTGTTCGAGGAAAAATGACTTTGTGGGAGAAAAAATGAGCTCGTGCGCCATCGGGCGTGAAAAGTCTGGAGTTCCTCGGGCGGTGGGGGTGCTCCCCAGCACATCGGGCAATATGGCTCGAGCAAAACTTCACCTGGGTGGATTTTCCTCGGACAAGTAGGCATAAAAATGATAATTTGGTATGTGGTCCGAGGAAAAACGAGATTGGGGGGTTTTTGTTCGAGGAAAAATGACTTTGTAGGGGAAAAAATAAGCTCGGGCGTCATCGGGCGTGAAAAGTCCGGAGTTCCTCGGGCGGTGGGGGTGCTCCCCCGCACATCGGGCAATATGACTCGAACAAAAGTTCAGCTGGGTGGATTTTCCTCAGACAAGTAGACATAAAAATGATAATTTGGCATGTGGTCCGAGGAAAAATGAGATTGGGGGGTTTTTGTTCGAGGAAAAATGACTTTGTGGGGGTAAAAATGAGCTCGGGCGCCATCGGGCGTGAAAAGTCTGGAGTTCCTCGGGCGGTGGGGCTGCTCCCCCGCACATCGGGCAATATGGCTCGAGCAAAACTTCACCTGGGTGGATTTTCCTCGGACTAGTAGGCATAAAAATGATAATTTGGCATGTGGTCCGAGGAAAAACGAGATTGGGGGGTTTTTGGCATGTGGTCCGAGGAAAAATGAGATTGGGGGGTTTTTGTGCGAGGAAAAATGACTTTGTGCGGGAAAAAATGAGCTCGGGCGCCATCGGGCGTGAAAAGTCCGGAGTTCCTCGGGCGGTGGGGGTGCTCCCCCCCACATCGGGCAATATGGCTCGAGCAAAAGTTCAGCTGGTTGGATTTTCCTCGGACAAGTAGACATAAAAATGATAATTTGGCATGTGGTCCGAGGAAAATGAGATTGGGGGGTTTTTTGTGCGAGGAAAAATGAATTTGTGCGGGAAAAAATGAGCTCGGGCGCCATCGGCCTTGAGAAGTACGGAGTTCCTCGGGCGGTGGGGGTGCTCCCCCGCACATCGGGCAATATGGCTCGAGGAAAAGTTCAGCTGGTTGGATTTTCCTAGGACAAGTAGGCATAAAAATGATAATTTTGCATGTGGTCCAAGGAAAAATGAGATTGGGGGGTTTTTGTTCGAGGAAAAATGACTTTGTGCGGGAAAAAATGAGCTCGGGCGCCATCGGGCGTGAAAAGTCCGGAGTTCCTCGGGCGGTGGGGGTGCTCCCCCGCACATAGGGCCTCATGGCTCGAGCAAAAGTTCCGCTGGGTGGATTTTCCTCGGACAAGTAGGCATAAAAATGATAATTTGGCATGTGGTCCGAGGAAAAATGAGATTGGGGGGTTTTTAGCATGTGGTCCGAGGAAAAATGAGATTGGGGGGTTTTTGTGCGAGGAAAAATGACTTTGTGCGGGAAAAAATGACCTCGGGCGCCATCGGGCGTGAAAAGTCCGGAGTTCCTCGGACGGTGGGGGTGCTCCCCTCAACATCGGGCATCATGGCTCGAGCAAAAGTTCAGCTGGGTGGATTTTCCTCGGACAAGTAGGCATAAAAATGATAATTTGGCATGTGGTCCGAGGAAAAATGAGATTGGGCGGTTTTTGGCATGTGATCCGAGGAAAAATGAGATTGGGGGGTTTTTGTGCGAGGAAAAATGACTTTGTGCGCGAAAAAATGAGCTCGGGCGCCATCGGGCGTGGAAAGTCCGAAGTTCCTTGGGCGGTGGGGGTGCTCCCCCGCACATCGGGCAATATGGCTCGAGCAAAAGTTCAGCTGGGTGGATTTTCCTCGGACAAGTATGCATAAAAATGATAATTTGGCATGTGGTCCGAGGATAAATGAGATTGGGGGGTTTTTGTTCGAGGAAAAATGACTTTGTGCGGGAAAAAATGAGCTCGGGCGCCATCGGGTGTGAAAAGTCCGGAGTTCCTCAGGCGGTGGGGGTGCTCCCCCGCACATCGGGCAATATGGCTCGCGCAAAAGTTCAGCTGGGTGGATTTTCCTCGGACAAGTAGGCATGAAAATGATAATTTGGCATGTGGTCCGATGAAAAATGAGATTGGGGGGTTTTTGTACGAGGAAAAATGACTTTGTGCGGGAAAAAATGAGCTCGGGCGCCATCGGGCGTGAAAAGTCCGGAGTTCCTCAGGCGGTGGGGGTGCTCCCCCGCACATCGGGCATCATGGCTCGAGCAAAAGTTCAGCTGGGTGGATTTTCCTCGGACAAGTAGGCATAAAAATGATAATTTGTCATGTGGTCCGAGGAAAAATGAGATTGGGGGGTGTTTGTGCGAGGAAAAATGACTTTGTGCGGGTAAAATGAGCTCGGGCGCCATCGGGCGTGAAAAGTCCGGAGTTCCTCGGGCGGTGGGGGTGCTCCCCCGCACATCGGGCAATATGGCTCGAGCAAATGTTCAGCTGGGTGGGTTTTCCTCGGACAAGTAGGCATAAAAATGATAATTTGGCATGTGGTCCGAGGAAAAATGAGATTGGGTGGTTTTTGTTTGAGGACAAATGACTTTGTGCGGGAAAAAATGAGCTCGGGCGCCATCGGGCGTGGAAAGTCCGAAGTTCCTTGGGCGGTGGGGGTGCTCCCCCGCACATCGGGCAATATGGCTCGAGCAACAGTTCAGCTGGGTGGATTTTCCTCGGACAAGTAGTCATAAAAATGATAATTTGGCATGTGGTCCGAGGAAAAATGAGATTGGGGGGTTTTTGTGCGAGGAAAAATGACTTTGTGCGGGAAAAAATGAGCTCGGGCGCCATCGGGCGTGAAAAGTCCGGAGTTCCTCGGGCGGTGGGGGTGCTCCCCCGCACATCGGGCATCATGGCTCGAGCAAAAGTTCAGCTGGGTGGATTTTCCTCGGACAAGTAGGCATAAAAAT
The DNA here is from genome assembly GCA_023053565.1 of Aquilegia eximia. Taxonomy (NCBI): domain Eukaryota; kingdom Viridiplantae; phylum Streptophyta; class Magnoliopsida; order Ranunculales; family Ranunculaceae; genus Aquilegia; species Aquilegia eximia. Next base: position 531,627 of record JALIGU010000017.1, read on the forward strand.
GATAATTTGTCATGTGGTCCGAGGAAAAATGAGATTGGGGGGTTTTTGTGCGAGGAAAAATGACTTTGTGCGGGAAAAAATGAGCTCGGGCGCCATCGGGCGTGAAAAGTCCGGAGTTCCTCGGGCGGTGGGGGTGCTCCCCCGCACATTGGGCAATATGGCTCGAGCAAATGTTCAGCTGGGTGGATTTTCCTCGGACAAGTAGGCATAAAAATGATAATTTGGCATGTGGTCCGAGGAAAAATGGGATTGGGGGGTTTTTGTTCGAGGAAAAATGAGATTGGGGGGTTTTTGTTCGAGGAAAAATGACTTTGTGGGGGAAAAAATGAGCCCGTGCGCCATCGGGCGTGAAAAGTCTGGAGTTCCTCGGGCGGTGGGGGTGCTCCCCAGCACATCGGGCAATATGGCTCGAGCAAAACTTCACCTGGGTGGATTTTCCTCGGACAAGTAGGCATAAAAATGATAATTTGGTATGTGGTCCGAGGAAAAACGAGATTGGGGGGTTTTTGTTCGAGGAAAAATGACTTTGTAGGGGAAAAAATGAGCTCGGGCGCCATCGGGCGTGAAAAGTCCGGAGTTCCTCGGGCGGTGGGGGTGCTCCCCCGCACATCGGGCAATATGACTCGAACAAAAGTTCAGCTGGGTGGATTTTCCTCAGACAAGTAGACATAAAAATGATAATTTGGCATGTGGTCCGAGGAAAAATGAGATTGGGGGGTTTTTGTTCGAGGAAAAATGACTTTGTGGGGGTAAAAATGAGCTCGGGCGCCATCGGGCGTGAAAAGTCTGGAGTTCCTCGGGCGGTGGGGCTGCTCCCCCGCACATCGGGCATTATGGCTCGAGCAAAACTTCACCTGGGTGGATTTTCCTCGGACTAGTAGGCATAAAAATGATAATTTGGCATGTGGTCCGAGGAAAAACGAGATTGGGGGGTTTTTGGCATGTGGTCCGAGGAAAAATGAGATTGGGGGGTTTTTGTGCGAGGAAAAATGACTTTGTGCGGGAAAAAATGAGCTCGGGCGCCATCGGGCGTGAAAAGTCCGGAGTTCCTCGGGCGGTGGGGGTGCTCCCCCGCACATCGGGCAATATGGCTCGAGCAAAAGTTCAGCTGGTTGGATTTTCCTCGGACAAGTAGACATAAAAATGATAATTAGGCATGTGGTCCGAGGAAAATGAGATTGGGGGGTTTTTTGTGCGAGGAAAAATGAATTTGTGCGGGAAAAAATGAGCTCGGGCGCCATCGGCCTTGAGAAGTCCGGAGTTCCTCGGGCGGTGGGGGTGCTCCCCCGCACATCGGGCAATATGGCTCGAGGAAAAGTTCAGCTGGTTGGATTTTCCTCGGACAAGTAGGCATAAAAATGATAATTTTGCATGTGGTCGAAGGAAAAATGAGATTGGGGGGTTTTTGTTCGAGGAAAAATGACTTTGTGCGGGAAAAAATGAGCTCGGGCGCCATCGGGCGTGAAAAGTCCGGAGTTCCTCGGGCGGTGGGGGTGCTCCCCCGCACATCGGGCCTCATGGCTCGAGCAAAAGTTCCGCTGGGTGGATTTTCCTCGGACAAGTAGGCATAAAAATGATAATTTGGCATGTGGTCCGAGGAAAAATGAGATTGGGGGGTTTTTAGCATGTGGTCCGAGGAAAAATGAGATTGGGGGGTTTTTGTGCGAGGAAAAATGACTTTGTGCTGGAAAAAATGACCTCGGGCGCCATCGGGCGTGAAAAGTCCGGAGTTCCTCGGACGGTGGGGGTGCTCCCCTCAACATCGGGCATCATGGCTCGAGCAAAAGTTCAGCTGGGTGGATTTTCCTCGGACAAGTAGGCATAAAAATGATAATTTGGCATGTGGTCCGAGGAAAAATGAGATTGGGGGGTTTTTGTGCGAGGAAAATAGACTTTGTGCGGGAAAAAATGAGCTCGGGCGCAATTGGGCGTGAATAGTCTGGAGTTCCTCGGGCGGTGGGGGTGCTCCCACGCAGATCGGGCAATATGGCTCGTGCAAATGTTCAGCTGGGTGGATTTTCCTCGAACAAGTAGGCATAAAAATGATAATTTGGCATGTGGTCCGAGGAAAAATGAGATTGGGGGGTTTTTGTGCGAGGATAAATGACTTTGTGCGGGAAAAAATGAGCTCGGGCGCCATCGGGCGTGGAAAGTCCGGAGTTCCTCGGGCGGTGGGGGTGCTCCCCCGCACATCGGGCCTCATGGCTCGAGCAAAAGTTCAGCTGGGTGGATTTTCCTCGGACAAGTAGGCATAAAAATGATAATTTGTCATGTGGTCCGAGGAAAAATGAGATTGGGGGGTGTTTGTGCGAGGAAAAATGACTTTGTGCGGGTAAAATGAGCTCGGGCGCCATCGGGCGTGAAAAGTCCGGAGTTCCTCGGGCGGTGGGGGTGCTCCCCCGCACATCGGGCAATATGGCTCGAGCAAATGTTCAGCTGGGTGGGTTTTCCTCGGACAAGTAGGCATAAAAATGATAATTTGGCATGTGGTCCGAGGAAAAATGAGATTGGGTGGTTTTTGTTTGAGGACAAATGACTTTGTGCGGGAAAAAATGAGCTCGGGCGCCATCGGGCGTGGAAAGTCCGAAGTTCCTTGGGCGGTGGGGGTGCTCCCCCGCACATCGGGCAATATGGCTCGAGCAACAGTTCAGCTGGGTGGATTTTCCTCGGACAAGTAGTCATAAAAATGATAATTTGGCATGTGGTCCGAGGAAAAATGAGATTGGGGGGTTTTTGTGCGAGGAAAAATGACTTTGTGCGGGAAAAAATGAGCTCGGGCGCCATCGGGCGTGAAAAGTCCGGAGTTCCTCGGGCGGTGGGGGTGCTCCCCCGCACATCGGGCATCATGGCTCGAGCAAAAGTTCAGCTGGGTGGATTTTCCTCGGACAAGTAGGCATAAAAATGATAATTTGTCATGTGGTCCGAGGAAAAATGAGATTGGGGGGTTTTTGTGCGAGGAAAAATGACTTTGTGCGGGAAAAAATGAGCTCGGGCGCCATCGGGCGTGAAAAGTCCGGAGTTCCTCGGGCGGTGGGGGTGCTCCCCCGCACATTGGGCAATATGGCTCGAGCAAATGTTCAGCTGGGTGGATTTTCCTCGGACAAGTAGGCATAAAAATGATAATTTGGCATGTGGTCCGAGGAAAAATGGGATTGGGGGGTTTTTGTTCGAGGAAAAATGAGATTGGGGGGTTTTTGTTCGAGGAAAAATGACTTTGTGGGGGAAAAAATGAGCCCGTGCGCCATCGGGCGTGAAAAGTCTGGAGTTCCTCGGGCGGTGGGGGTGCTCCCCAGCACATCGGGCAATATGGCTCGAGCAAAACTTCACCTGGGTGGATTTTCCTCGGACAAGTAGGCATAAAAATGATAATTTGGTATGTGGTCCGAGGAAAAACGAGATTGGGGGGTTTTTGTTCGAGGAAAAATGACTTTGTAGGGGAAAAAATGAGCTCGGGCGCCATCGGGCGTGAAAAGTCCGGAGTTCCTCGGGCGGTGGGGGTGCTCCCCCGCACATCGGGCAATATGACTCGAACAAAAGTTCAGCTGGGTGGATTTTCCTCAGACAAGTAGACATAAAAATGATAATTTGGCATGTGGTCCGAGGAAAAATGAGATTGGGGGGTTTTTGTTCGAGGAAAAATGACTTTGTGGGGGTAAAAATGAGCTCGGGCGCCATCGGGCGTGAAAAGTCTGGAGTTCCTCGGGCGGTGGGGCTGCTCCCCCGCACATCGGGCAATATGGCTCGAGCAAAACTTCACCTGGGTGGATTTTCCTCGGACTAGTAGGCATAAAAATGATAATTTGGCATGTGGTCCGAGGAAAAACGAGATTGGGGGGTTTTTGGCATGTGGTCCGAGGAAAAATGAGATTGGGGGGTTTTTGTGCGAGGAAAAATGACTTTGTGCGGGAAAAAATGAGCTCGGGCGCCATCGGGCGTGAAAAGTCCGGAGTTCCTCGGGCGGTGGGGGTGCTCCCCCGCACATCGGGCAATATGGCTCGAGCAAAAGTTCAGCTGGTTGGATTTTCCTCGGACAAGTAGACATAAAAATGATAATTAGGCATGTGGTCCGAGGAAAATGAGATTGGGGGGTTTTTTGTGCGAGGAAAAATGAATTTGTGCGGGAAAAAATGAGCTCGGGCGCCATCGGCCTTGAGAAGTCCGGAGTTCCTCGGGCGGTGGGGGTGCTCCCCCGCACATCGGGCAATATGGCTCGAGGAAAAGTTCAGCTGGTTGGATTTTCCTCGGACAAGTAGGCATAAAAATGATAATTTTGCATGTGGTCCAAGGAAAAATGAGATTGGGGGGTTTTTGTTCGAGGAAAAATGACTTTGTGCGGGAAAAAATGAGCTCGGGCGCCATCGGGCGTGAAAAGTCCGGAGTTCCTCGGGCGGTGGGGGTGCTCCCCCGCACATCGGGCCTCATGGCTCGAGCAAAAGTTCCGCTGGGTGGATTTTCCTCGGACAAGTAGGCATAAAAATGATAATTTGGCATGTGGTCCGAGGAAAAATGAGATTGGGGGGTTTTTAGCATGTGGTCCGAGGAAAAATGAGATTGGGGGGTTTTTGTGCGAGGAAAAATGACTTTGTGCTGGAAAAAATGACCTCGGGCGCCATCGGGCATGAAAAGTCCGGAGTTCCTCGGACGGTGGGGGTGCTCCCCTCAACATCGGGCATCATGGCTCGAGCAAAAGTTCAGCTGGGTGGATTTTCCTCGGACAAGTAGGCATAAAAATGATAATTTGGCATGTGGTCCGAGGAAAAATGAGATTGGGGGGTTTTTGTGCGAGGAAAAATGACTTTGTGCGGGAAAAAATGAGCTCGGGCGCAATTGGGCGTGAATAGTCTGGAGTTCCTCGGGCGGTGGGGGTGCTCCCACGCAGATCGGGCAATATGGCTCGTGCAAATGTTCAGCTGGGTGGATTTTCCTCGAACAAGTAGGCATAAAAATGATAATTTGGCATGTGGTCCGAGGAAAAATGAGATTGGGGGGTTTTTGTGCGAGGATAAATGACTTTGTGCGGGAAAAAATGAGCTCGGGCGCCATCGGGCGTGGAAAGTCCGGAGTTCCTCGGGCGGTGGGGGTGCTCCCCCGCACATCGGGCCTCATGGCTCGAGCAAAAGTTCAGCTGGGTGGATTTTCCTCGGACAAGTAGGCATAAAAATGATAATTTGGCATGTGGTCCGAGGAAAAATGAGATTGGGGGGTTTTTGGCATGTGGTCCGAGGAAAAATGAGATTGGGGGGTTTTTGTGCGAGGAAAAATGACTTTGTGCGCGAAAAAATGAGCTCGGGCGCCATCGGGCGTGAAAAGTCCGGAGTTCCTCGGGCGGTGGGGGTGCTCCCCCGCACATCGGGCATCATGGCTCGAGCAAAAGTTCAGCTGGGTGGATTTTCCTCGGACAAGTAGGCATAAAAATGATAATTTGGCATGTGGTCCGAGGAAAAATGAGATTGGGGGGTTTTTGGCATTTGGTCCGAGGAAAAATGAGATTGGGGGGTTTTTGTGCGAGGAAAAATGACTTTGTGCGCGAAAAAATGAGCTCGGGCGCCATCGGGCGTGAAAAGTCCGGAGTTCCTCGGGCGGTGGGGGTGCTCCCCCGCACATCGGGCAATATGGCTCGAGCAAAAGTTCAGCTGGTTGGATTTTCCTCGGACAAGTAGACATAAAAATGATAATTTGGCATGTGGTCCGAGGAAAATGAGATTGGGGGGTTTTTTGTGCGAGGAAAAATGAATTTGTGCGGGAAAAAATGAGCTCGGGCGCCATCGGCCGTGAGAAGTCCGGAGTTCCTCGGGCGGTGGGGGTGCTCCCCCGCACATCGGGAAATATGGCTCGAGCAAAAGTTCAGCTGGGTGGATTTTCCTCGGACAAGTAGGCATAAAAATGATAATTTTGCATGTGGTCCGAGGAAAAATGAGATTGGGGGGTTTTTGTTCGAGGAAAAATGACTTTGTGCGGGAAAAAATGAGCTCGGGCGCCATCGGGCGTGAAAAGTCCGGAGTTCCTCGGGCGGTGGGGGTGCTCCCCCGCACATCGGGCCTCATGGCTCGAGCAAAAGTTCCGCTGGGAGGATTTTCCTCGGACAAGTAGGCATAAAAATGATAATTTGGCATGTGGTCCGAGGAAAAATGAGATTGGGGGGTTTTTGGCATGTGGTCCGAGGAAAAATGAGATTGGGGGGTTTTTGTGCGAGGAAAAATGACTTTGTGCGGGAAAAAATGAGCTTGGGCGCCATCGGGCGTGAAAAGTCCGGAGTTCCTCGGACGGTGGGGGTGCTCCCCCGCACATCGGGCATCATGGCTCGAGCAAAAGTTCAGCTGGGTGGATTTTCCTCGGACAAGTAGGCATAAAAATGATAATTTGGCATGTGGTCCGAGGAAAAATCAGATTGGGGGGTTTTGGTGCGAGGAAAAATGACTTTGTGCGGGAAAAAATGAGCTCGGGCGTAATCGGGCGTGAAAAGTCCGGAGTTCCTCGTGCGGTGGGGGTGCTCCCCCGCACATCGGGCAATATGGCTCGAGCAAATGTTCAGCTGGGTGGATTTTCCTCGGACAAGTAGGCATAAAAATGATAATTTGGCATGTGGTCCGAGGAAAAATGAGATTGGGGGGTTTTTGTGCGAGGATAAATGACTTTGTGCGGGAAAAATTGAGCTCGGGCGCCATCGGGCGTGGAAAGTCCGGAGTTCCTCGGGCGGTGGGGGTGCTCCCCCGCACATCGGGCCTCATGGCTCGAGCAAAAGTTCAGCTGGGTGGATTTTCCTCGGATAAGTAGCCATAAAAATGATAATTTGGCATGTGGTCCGAGGAAAAATGAGATTGGGGGGTTTTTGGCATGTGGTCCGAGGAAAAATGAGATTGGGGGGTTTTTGTGCGAGGAAAAATGACTTTGTGCGCGAAAAAATGAGCTCGGGCACCATCGGGCGTGAAAAGTCCGGAGTTCCTCGGGCGGTGGGGGTGCTCCCCCGCACATCGGGCATCATGGCTCGAGCAAAAGTTCAGCTGGGTGGATTTTCCTCGGACAGGTAGGCATAAAAATGATAATTTGGCATGTGGTCCGAGGAAAAATGAGATTGGGGGGTTTTTGTGCGAGGAAAAATGACTTTGTGCGGGAAAAAATGAGCTCGGGCGCCATCGGGCGTGAAAAGTCCGGAGTTTGTCGGACGGTGGGGGTGCTCCCCCGCACATCGGGCATCATGGATCGAGCAAAAGTTCAGCTGGGTGGATTTTCCTCGGACAAGTAGGCATAAAAATGATAATTTGGCATGTGGTCCGAGGAAAAATGAGATTGGGGGGTTTTTGTGCGAGGATAAATGACTTTGTGCGGGAAAAAATGAGCTCGGGCGCCATCGGGCGTGGAAAGTCCGGAGTTCCTCGGGCGGTGGGGGTGCTCCCCCGCACATCGGGCCTCATGGCTCGAGCAAAAGTTCAGCTGGGTGGATTTTCCTCGGACAAGTAGGCATAAAAATGATAATTTGGCATGTGGTCCGAGGAAAAATGAGATTGGGGGGTTTTGTGCGTGGAAAAATGACTTTGTGCGGGAAAAAATGAGCTCGGGCGCCATCGGGCGTGAAAAGTCTGGAGTTCCTCGGGCGGTGGTGGTGCTCCCCCGCACATCGGGCAATATGGCTCGAGCAAAAGTTCAGCTGGGTGGATTTTCCTCGGACAAGTAAGCATAAAAAGGAAAATTTGGCATGTGGTCCGAGTAAAAATGAGATTGGGGGGTTTTTGTTCAAGGAAAAATGACTTTGTGCGGGAAAAAATGAGCTCGGGCGCCATCGGGCGTGAAAAGTCCGGAGTTCCTTCGGCGGTGGAGGTGCTCCCCCGCACATCGGGCAATATGGCTCGAGCAAAAGTTCAGCTAGGTGGATTTTCCTTGGACAAGTAGGCATAAAAATGATAATTTGGCATGTGGTTTGAGGAAAAATGAGATTGGGGGGTTTTTGTGCGAGGAAAAATGACTTTGTGCGGGAAACAATGAGCTCGGGCGCCATCGGGCGTGAAAAGTCTGTAGTTCCTCGGGGGGTGGGGGTGCTCCCCCGCACATCGGGCAATATGGCTCGAGCAAATGTTCAGCTGGGTGGATTTTCCTCGGACAAGTAGGCATAAAAATGATAATTTGTCATGTGGTCCGAGGAAAAATGAGATTGGGGGGTTTTTGTGCGAGGAAAAATAACTTTTTGCGCGAAAAAATGAGCTCGGGCGCCATCGGGCGTGGAAAGTCCGGAGTTCCTCGGGCGGTGGGGGTGCTCCCCCGCACATCGGGCAATATGGCTCGAGCAAAAGTTCAGCTGGTTGGATTTTCCTCGAACAAGTAAGCATAAAAATGATAATTAGGCATGTGGTCCGAGGAAAAATGAGATTGGGGGGTTTTTGTTCGAGGAAAAATGACTTTGTGGGGGAAAAAATGAGCTCGGGCGCCATCGAGCGTGAAAAGTCTGGAGTTCCTCGGGCGGTGAGGGTGCTCCCCCGCACATCGGGCAATATGGCTCGAGCAAAAGTTCAGCTGGGTGGATTTTCCTCGGACAAGTAGGCATAAAAATGATAATTTTGCATGTGGTCCGAGGAAAAATGAGATTGGGGGGTTTTTGTTCGAGGAAAAATGACTTTGTGCGGGAAAAAATGAGCTCGGGCGCCATCGGGCGTGAAAAGTCCGGAGTTCCTCGGGCGATGGGGGTGCTCCCCCGCACATCGGGCAATATGGCTCGAGCAAAAGTTCAGCTGGGTGGATTTTCCTCGGACAAGTAAGTTTAAAAAGGATAATTTGGCATGTGGTCCGAGGAAAAATGAGATTGAGGGGTTTTTGGCATGTGGTCCGAGGAAAAATGAGATTGGGGGGTTTTTGTGCAAGGAAAAATGACTTTGTGCGGGAAAAAATGAGCTCGGGCGCCATCGGGAGTGAAAAGCCCGGAGTTCCTCGGGCGGTGGGGGTGCTCCCCCGCACATCGGGCAATATGGCTCGAGCAAATGTTCAGCTGGGTGGATTTTCCTCGGACAAGTAGTCATAAAAATGATAATTTGGCATGTGGTCCGAGGAAAAATGAGATTGGGTGGTTTTTGTGCAAGGAAAAATGACTTTGTGCGGGAAAAAAATGAGCTCGAGCGCCATCGGGCGTGAAAAGTCCGGAGTTCCTCGGGCGGTGGGGGTGCTCCCCCGCACATCGGGCATCATAGCTCGAGCAAAAGTTCAGCTGGGTGGATTTTCCTCAGACAAGTAGGCATAAAAATGATATTTTGGCATGTGGTCCGAGGAAAAATGAGATTGGGGGGTTTTTGGCATGTGGTCCGAGGAAAAATGAGATTGGGGGGTTTTTGTGCGAGGAAAAATGACTTTGTGCGGGAAAAAATGAGCTCGGGCGCAATCGGGCGTGAAAAGTCCGGAGTTCCTCGGGCGGTGGGCGTGCTCTCCCGCATATCGGGCAATATGGCTCGAGCAAAAGTTCAGCTGGGTGGATTTTCCTCGGACAAGTAGGCATAAAAATGATAATTTGGCTTGTGGTCCGAGGAAAAATGAGATTGGGGGGTTTTTGTTCGAGGAAAAATGACTTTGTGCGGGAAAAAATGAGCTCGGGCGCCATCGGGCGTGGAAAGTCCGGAGTTCCTCGGGCGGTGGGGGTGCTCCCCCGCACATCGGGCAATATGGCTCGCGCAAAAGTTCCGCTGGATGGATTTTCCTCGGACAAGTAGGCATAAAAATGATAATTTGGCATGTGGTCCGAGGAAAAATGAGATTGGAGGGATTTTGTGCGAGGAAAAATGACTTTTTGCGGGAAAAAATGAGCTCGGGCGCCATCGGGCGTGAAAAGTCCGGAGTTCTCGGGCGGTGGGGGTGCTCCCCCACACATCGGGCATCATAGCTCGAGCAAAAGTTCAGCTGGGTGGATTTTCCTCGGACAAGTAGGCATAAAAATGATATTTTGGCATGTGGTCCGAGGAAAAATGAAATTGGGGGGTTTTTGACATGTGGTCCGAGGAAAAATGAGTTTGGGGGGTTTTTGTGCGAGGAAAAATTAATTTGTGCGGGAAAAAATGAGCTCGGGCGCCATCGGGCGTGAAAATGCCGGAGTTCCTCGGGTGGTGGGGGTGCTCCCCCGCACATCGGGCAATATGGCTCGAGCAAAAGTTCAGCTGGGTGGATTTTCCTTGGACAAGTAAGCATAAAAATGATAATTTGGCATGTGGTCCGAGGAAAAATGAGATTGGGGGGTTTTTGTTCGAGGAAAAATGACTTTGTGTGGGAAAAAATGAGCTCGGACGCCATCGGGCGTGAAATGTCCGGAGTTCCTCGGGCGGTGGGGTTGCTCCCCCGCGCATCGGGCAATATGGCTCGAGCAAAAGTTCACCTGGGTGGATTTTCCTCGGACAAGTAGGCATAAAAATGATAATTTGGCATTTGGTCCGAGGAAAAACGAGATTGGGGGGTTTTTGTTCGAGGAAAAATGACTTTGTGCGGGAAAAAATGAGCTCGGGCGCCATCGGGCGTGAAAAGTCCGGAGTTCCTCGGGCGGTGGGCGTGCTCTCCCGCACATCGGGCAATATGGCTCGAGCAAAAGTTCAGCTGGATGGATTTTCCTCGGACAAGTAGGCATAAAAATGATAATTTGGCATGTGGTCCGAGGAAAAATGAGATTGGGGGGATTTTGTGCGAGGAAAAATGACTTTGTGCGGGAAAAAATGAGCTCGGGCGCCATCGGGCGTGAAAAGTCCGGAGTTCCTCGGGCGGTGGGGGTGCTCCCCCGCACATCGGACAATATGGCTCGGGCAAAAGTTCAGCTCGGTGGATTTTCCACGGACAAGTAGGCATAAAACGATAATTTGGCATGTGGTCCGAGGGAAAATGAGATTGGGGGGTTTTTGTTCGAGGAAAAATGACTTTGTGCGGGAAAGAATGAGCTCGGGCGCCATCGGGCATGAAAAGTCCGGAGTTCCTCGGGCAGTTGGGGTGCTCCCACGCACATCGGGCAATATGGCTCGAGCAAAAGTTCAGCTGGGTGGATTTGTACTCGATTTTTGTTCCGAACTTATAGGTGGACGAAACACACATGTTTTCGCATGGAAAACGATACACCTAAGAGACTAGCCATTCCATTACTTAACACAGGGCGTTCTAAGGGGAAAAAACAATATTCCGTCCGTAAAAACGTGATTTATGTCCGTCCGTCCGTTCGGTCGGCATTTACTCGGTTTTCGGTCCGAACTTGGAAATAGACGAAACTCACTTGTTTTGGACTCTAAAACCTCAAGATCGACAAGACTTAGCCGGGACGTTTTAAGGCCAATACAGAACATTTGGACCATGGGAACGGGGTTTTGTCCGGACATTCGGCTTGGTACGTACTCGATTTTTGTTCCGAACTTATAACTGGACGAAACACACATGTTTTCGCATGGAAAACGATACACCTAAGAGACTAGCCCCTCCATTACTTAACTCGGGGAGTTCTAAGGTGAAAAAACACGGTTCCGTCCGTAAAAACGAGATTTATGTCCGTCCGTTCGGTCGACATTTACTCGGTTTTCGGTCCGAACTTGGAAATGGACGAAACTTACATGTTTTGGAATCTAAAACCTCAAGATCAACAAGGCTTAGCCGGGACGTTTTAAGGCCAATACAGAACATTTGGACCCTGGGAACGGGGTTTTGTCCGGACATTCGGCTTGGCATGTACTCGATTTTTGTTCCGAACTTATAAGTGGACGAAACACACATGTTTTCGCGTGGAAAACGATACACCTAAGAGACTAGCCACTCCATTACTTAACTCGGGGAGTTCTAAGGGGTAAAAACAAGGTTCCGTCCGTAAAAATGAGATCTATGTCCGTCCGTTCGGTCGGCATTTACTCGGTTTTCGGTCCGAACTAGGAAATAGGCGAAACTCACTTGTTTTGGACTCTAAAACCTCAAGATCGACAAGACTTAGCCGGGACGTTTTAAGGCCAATACAGAACATTTGGACCATGGGAACGGGGTTTTGTCCGGACATTCGGCCTTGTATGTACTCGATTTTTGTTCCGAACTTACAAGTGGACGAAACACACATGTTTTCGCATGGAAAACGATACACCTAAGAGACTACCCACTCCATTACTTAACTCGGGGAGTTCTAAGGTGAAAAAACACGATTCCGTCCGTAAAAACAAGATTTATGTCCGTCCGTTCGGTCGGCATTTACTCGGTTTTCAGTCCGAACTTGGAAATGTACGAATCGCACTTGTTTTGGAATCTAAAACGTGAAGATCAACAAGGCTTAGCCGGGACGTTTTAAGGCCAATACAGAACATTTGGACCATGGGAACGGGGTTTTGTCCGTACATTCAGCTTGGCATGTACTCGATTTTTGTTCCGAACTTATAAGTGGACGAAACACACATGTTTTCGCATGGAAAATGATACACCTAAGAGACTAGCCATTCCATTACTTAACACAGGGCGTTCTAAGGGGAAAAAACAATATTCCGTCCGTAAAAACGTGATTTATGTCCGTCCGTCCGTTCGGTCAGCATTTACTCGGTTTTCGGTCCGAACTTGGAAATAGACGAAACTCACTTGTTTTGGACTCTAAAACCTCAAGATCGACAAGACTTAGCCGGGACGTTTTAAGGCCAATACAGAACATTTGGACCATGGGAACGGGGTTTTGTCCGGACATTCGGCTTGGTATGTACTCGATTTTTGTTCTGAACTTATAACTGGACGAAACACACATGTTTTCGCATGGAAAACGATACACCTAAGAGACTAGCCACTCCATTACTTAACTCGGGGAGTTCTAAGGTGAAAAAACACGGTTCCGTCCGTAAAAACGAGATTTATGTCCGTCCGTTCGGTCGACATTTACTCGGTTTTCGGTCCGAACTTGGAAATGGACGAAACTTACTTGTTTTGGAATCTAAAACCTCAAGATCAACAACGCTTAGCCGGGACGTTTTAAGGCCAATACAGAACATTTGGACCCTGGGAACGGGGTTTTGTCCGGACATTCGGCTTGGCATGTACTCGATTTTTGTTCCGAACTTATAAGTGGACGAAACACACATGTTTTCGCGTGGAAAAAGATACACCTAAGAGACTAGCCACTCCATTACATAACTCGGGGAGTTCTAAGGGGTAAAAACAAGGTTCCGTCCGTAAAAATGAGATCTATGTCCGTCCGTTCGATCGGCATTTACTCGGTTTTCGGTCCGAACTTGGAAATAGACGAAACTCACTTGTTTTGGACTCTAAAACCTCAAGATCGACAAGACTTAGCCGGGACGTTTTAAGGCCAATACAGAACATTTGGACCATGGGAACGCGGTTTTGTCCGGACATTCGGCCTTGTATGTACTCGATTTTTTTTCCGAACTTACAAGTGGACGAAACACACATGTTTTCGCATGGAAAACGATACACCTAAGAGACTAGCCACTCCATTACTTAACTCGGGGAGTTCTAAGGTGAAAAAACACGATTCCGTCCGTAAAAACAAGATTTATGTCCGTCTGTTCGGTCGGCATTTACTCGGTTTTCAGTCCGAACTTGGAAATGTACGAATCGCACTTGTTTTGGAATCAAAAACTTGAAGATCAACAAGGCTTAGCCGGGACGTTTTAAGGCCAATACAGAACATTTGGACCATGGGAACGGGGTTTTGTCCGTACATTCAGCTTGGCATGTACTCGATTTTTGTTCCGAACTTATAAGTGGACGAAACACACATGTTTTCGCATGGAAAATGATACACCTAAGAGACTAGCCATTCCATTACTTAACACAGGGCGTTCTAAGGGGAAAAAACAATATTCCGTCCGTAAAAACGTGATTTATGTCCGTCCGTCCGTTCGGTCGGCATTTACTCGGTTTTCGGTCCGAACTTGGAAATAGACGAAACTCACTTGTTTTGGACTCTAAAACCTCAAGATCGACAAGACTTAGCCGGGACGTTTTAAGGCCAATACAGAACATTTGGACCATGGGAACGGGGTTTTGTCCGGACATTCGGCTTGGTATGTACTCGATTTTTGTTCTGAACTTATAACTGGACGAAACACACATGTTTTCGCATGGAAAACGATACACCTAAGAGACTAGCCACTCCATTACTTAACTCGGGGAGTTCTAAGGTGAAAAAACACGGTTCCGTCCGTAAAAACGAGATTTATGTCCGTCCGTTCGGTCGACATTTACTCGGTTTTCGGTCCGAACTTGGAAATGGACGAAACTTACATGTTTTGGAATCTAAAACCTCAAGATCAACAACGCTTAGCCGGGACGTTTTAAGGCCAATACAGAACATTTGGACCCTGGGAACGGGGTTTTGTCCGGACATTCGGCTTGGCATGTACTCGATTTTTGTTCCGAACTTATAAGTGGACGAAACACACATGTTTTCGCGTGGAAAAAGATACACCTAAGAGACTAGCCACTCCATTACTTAACTCGGGGAGTTCTAAGGGGTAAAAACAAGGTTCCGTCCGTAAAAATGATATCTATGTCCGTCCGTTCGGTCGGCATTTACTCGGTTTTCGGTCCGAACTTGGAAATAGGCGAAACTCACTTGTTTTGGACTCTAAAACCTCAAGATCGACAAGACTTAGCCGGGACGTTTTAAGGCCAATACAGAACATTTGGACCATGGGAACGCGGTTTTGTCCGGACATTCGGCCTTGTATGTACTCGATTTTTGTTCCGAACTTACAAGTGGACGAAACACACATGTTTTCGCATGGAAAACGATACACCTAAGAGACTAGCCACTCCATTACTTAACTCGGGGAGTTCTAAGGTGAAAAAACACGATTCCGTCCGTAAAAACAAGATTTATGTCCGTCCGTTCGGTCGGCATTTACTCGGTTTTCAGTCCGAACTTGGAAATGTACGAATCGCACTTGTTTTGGAATCAAAAACTTGAAGATCAACAAGGCTTAGCCGGGACGTTTTAAGGCCAATACAGAACATTTGGACCATGGGAACGGGGTTTTGTCCGTACATTCAGCTTGGCATGTACTCGATTTTTGTTCCGAACTTATAAGTGGACGAAACACACATGTTTTCGCATGGAAAATGATACACCTAAGAGACTAGCCATTCCATTACTTAACACAGGGCGTTCTAAGGGGAAAAAACAATATTCCGTCCGTAAAAACGTGATTTATGTCCGTCCGTCCGTTCGGTCGGCATTTACTCGGTTTTCGGTCCGAACTTGGAAATAGACGAAACTCACTTGTTTTGGACTCTAAAACCTCAAGATCGACAAGACTTAGCCGGGACGTTTTAAGGCCAATACAGAACATTTGGACCATGGGAACGGGGTTTTGTCCGGACATTCGGCTTGGTATGTACTCGATTTTTGTTCCGAACTTATAACTGGACGAAACACACATGTTTTCGCATGGAAAACGATACACCTAAGAGACTAGCCACTCCATTACTTAACTCGGGGAGTTCTAAGGTGAAAAAACACGGTTCCGTCCGTAAAAACGAGATTTATGTCCGTCCGTTCGGTCGACATTTACTCGGTTTTCGGTCCGAACTTCGAAATGGACGAAACTTACTTGTTTTGGAATCTAAAACCTCAAGATCAACAACGCTTAGCCGGGACGTTTTAAGGCCAATACAGAACATTTGGACCCTGGGAACGGGGTTTTGTCCGGACATTCGGCTTGGCATGTACTCGATTTTTGTTCCGAACTTATAAGTGGACGAAACACACATGTTTTCGCGTGGAAAACGATACACCTAAGAGACTAGCCACTCCATTACTTAACTCGGGGAGTTCTAAGGGGTAAAAACAAGGTTCCGTCCGTAAAAATGAGATCTATGTCCGTCCGTTCGGTCGGCATTTACTCGGTTTTCGGTCCGAACTTGGAAATAGGCGAAACTCACTTGTTTTGGACTCTAAAACCTCAAGATCGACAAGACTTAGCCGGGACGCTTTAAGGCCAATACAGAACATTTGGACCATGGGAACGCGGTTTTGTCCGGACATTCGGCCTTGTATGTACTCGATTTTTGTTCCGAACTTACAAGTGGACGAAACACACATATTTTCGCATGGAAAACGATACACCTAAGAGACTAGCCACTCCATTACTTAACTCGGGGAGTTCTAAGGTGAAAAAACACGATTCCGTCCGTAAAAACAAGATTTATGTCCGTCCGTTCGGTCGGCATTTACTCGGTTTTCAGTCCGAACTTGGAAATGTACGAATCGCACTTGTTTTGGAATCTAAAACTTGAAGATCAACAAGGCTTAGCCGGGACGTTTTAAGGCCAATACAGAACATTTGGACCATGGGAACGGGGTTTTGTGGGGACATTCGGCTTGGTATGTCCTCGATTTTTTTTCCGAACTTATAAGTGGACGAAACACAAATGTTTTCGCATGGAAAACGATACACCTAAGAGACTAGCCACTCCATTACTTAACTCGGGGAGTTCTAAGGTGAAAAAACAAGGTTCCTTCCGTAAAAACGAGATTTATGTCCGTCCGTTCGGTCGACATTTACTCGGTTTTCGGTCCGAACTTGGAAATGTACGAAACTCACTTGTTTTGGAATCTAAAACCTCAAGATCAACAAGGCTTAGCCGGGACGTTTTAAGGGTAATACAGAACATTTGGACCATGGGAACGGGGTTTTGTCCGGACATTCGGCTTGGCATGTACTCGATGTTTGTTCCGAACTTATAAGTGGACGAAACACACATGTTTTCGCGTGGAAAACGATACACCTAAGAGACTAGCCACTCCATTACTTAACTCGGGGAGTTCTAAGGTGAAAAAACAAGGTTCCGTCCGTAAAAACGAGATTTATGTCCGTCCGTTCGGTCGGCATTTATTCGGTTTTCGGTCCGAACTTGGAAATAGGCGAAACTCACTTGTTTTGGACTCTAAAACGTCAAGATCAACAAGGCTTAGCCGGGACGTTTTAAGGCCAATACAGAACATTTGGACCATGGGAACGGGGTTTTGTCCGGACATTCGGCTTGGCATGTACTCGATTTTTGTTCCGAACTTATAAGTGGACAAAACACACATGTTTTCGCATGGAAAACGATACACCTAAGAGACTAGCCATTCCATTACTTAACACGGGGCGTTCTAAGGGGAAAAAACAATATTCCGTTCGTAAAAACGTGATTTATGTCCGTCCGTCCGTTCGGTCGGCATTTACTCGGTTTTCGGTCCGAACTTGGAAATAGACGAAACTCACTTGTTTTGGACTCTAAAACCTCAAGATCGACAAGACTTAGCCGGGACGTTTTATGGCCAATACAGAACATTTGGACCATGGGAACGGGGTTTTGTCCGGACATTCGGCTTGGTATGTACTCGATTTTTGTTCCGAACTTATAAGTGGACGAAACACACATGTTTTCGCATGGAAAACGATACACCTAAGAGACTCCATTACTTAACTCGGGGAGTTCTAAGGTGAAAAAACATGATTCCGTCCGTAAAAACGAGATTTATGTCCGTCCGTTCGGTCGACATTTACTCGGTTTTCGGTCCGAACTTGGAAATGGACGAAACTTACTTGTTTTGGAATCTAAAACCTCAAGATCGACAAGGCTTAGCCGGGACGTTATTGAATATCCTTTCATTCCTTTCTTTCCATGTCCAGTAAACAAAAGAATTGAACATCAGCCTTATAGCATCTTGTTTAAGCCCCTTTCCTTTGCTTGCCTGTAGAACCCAGTCCAGTTCTTCGCCCGATGAACTAGCTAATCCTCTTCGGTAGCCCCCCTGCTGGAGTAGTGTCAGCCATATGCTTTGTGAGTAAGTGCATTCATAGAACAAGTGGAGTTCAGTCTCACTATTGCTCCAACATAGTACACAATGTGTCCACTGGTACTACACCCCAAGCCTTCAGCTTGTATTGAGTTTTTAACCCCGCTTTAAGAGCCATCCATGCTATAAAAGAGTGTCTGAGAATCCTGCTTGCAAACCACACTAATTGGTGCCACTTCACTGGCTGCTCAATCCTTCTTATAGCATTGTATGTTTCCTTCAAGCTGTAATCACCATCCTTTGCTACTGACCATATTACTTCATCTCTACCTCCCTCAATTGGTATGTAGTTCTCTGCTGTAAGTGCAATATCCCTCACATGAAACCTCATAGACTCGGGAAAGTTCCATTGCCCAGTCCTAATAACATTGGCAACCTTTGCCTCCAAATTGCAATATGAATCATATCTCAATGCAGCCGGGAACCGCTCCTTCAAAATTCCCTTATCAGTCCATGGTTGCGCCCAGAATTTAGTGTCCTGGCCATCCCCTATGATGTGCTTCACAATGTGTGCTGCTTTGTCTCTCTCCTTCAGTATGGATCTCCAACACCATGAGCTATCGCTGCTCATCTGCATTGTCCAGAACTCCTTGTCTTTAATGAGGTTATTATAGACCCATTCTACCCATAGAGATGACCTCTTAGATACAATGTTCCACAAATGCCTCATGTTAGCTGCATGATTTGTCATTTCGAGCTGCCTGATACCGAGTCCACCTTCTTCGTATGGGAGGCATGTGTCACTCCAACTAATTAGAGCGTGGGATTGTGCGCAGTCAGGTCCTTTCCACAAGAAGTTCTTGCACAACTTTTTAATATCATCAATAATTTTATGAGGCAATATAAATGATGATAACCAAAATACATTCAAATTGCTGATCACTGCCTTGAGTAGTTGTAACCTGCCAGCATAGGATAGAAATTTCCCTTTCCAACTTTGCAGTTTAGCTGTGATCTTAGAGACAAGAGGCAAGCAATCCCCTGAATTAAGTCTGGTTGTGATCAGGGGCAATCCTAAGTACTTTACTGGCAATGTACCAATGCTGAAACTCATGATAGCTGTGATCTCATCCTTTAACTGTGTGTCCACCCCTGAGAAAAATAGGGAACTCTTTGTTAAGTTCACCTCAAGTCCAGTGCATCCCTTGAAGGTATTCAATGCGTTTCTCATACACCAAGTTGTTTCCACATCACCATGCATAAATGCAATCAAGTCATCCGCAAACGAGAGATGTGTGATGATAGGGTTCAAGCATCTATAATGGAGTTTGTATGACCCTTCCCTTACCTTATGCATGAGCAGATCTGTCAGTAAGTCCATGACTAGCACAAATAGATAAGGAGACATGGGATCTCCTTGTCTAATGCCCCTCTTAGCAGTAAAGTATCCATAAGGTGCTCCATTAAGCATTATTGAATACGTGGGCGTTTCAATACATGCCATGATCCATGCCAAGAACTTTGGTGGAATGCCAATTCTTTTCAGAGTGAACTCAATTGTCTCCCATCGAACAGAGTCATAAGCCTTTCGTAGGTCAATCTTTGCTGCACACTTAGCTGGCTGCTTGTCTCTGTGGTAATTATGCAATAGCTCATGACATAATAAGATGTTATCTTGTATATACCTGCCAAAAATGAATGTTGATTGGTTCTTAGCTACCACCATTGGCATAAACTCCTTCATTCTGTTTGTAATGATCTTTGTAATGCACTTATATAACACCGTACAACATGCTATGGGTCTGTAGTCTCCTAGAGTTCTAGGGCTCTCTTTCTTTGGCACCAAGGTAATGCAAGTTGCATTCACTTCTCTCAATAGTTTGCCAGATTTGAAAAAATTCTGAACTGCTTTAACAAAGTCCCCACCAGTGATTGCCCATGAAGTTCTAAAAAACTTCGATGAAAACCCATCTCCACCTGGTGCTTTATTAATATCAATGTTGGCCAATGCTTCAATAATTTCATTTCTTGTCACCTCAGTTACCAGCCTGTCACATATCTCATTGGATATTGTTCTTTCTGCCTGTATCTCATCAAATACTTCAAAGTTCAAAGGGTCCAACTCTTGTGGGCTGTATATGTCTTTGTAGTATTGGACACATAAGTCACTAATTTGCTCCAAGTCTGTTATTGTTTCTCCATTCCCATCCCTCAAGCAAGTGATCTTATTCTTCCATCTTCTTTCCTTTACAGAGTTGAAGAAGAAAGCTGTGTTGTTGTCTCCTAACACCACATTCTGATCTCTTGATTTTTGTTTTTGTAGAGACTCTTCTGCTATTGACACCCTTACATAGTCCCTTACTGCCACTCTCTCCTCTTGTATGTAAGTGGCATTTAAAGGATCAATCTGTAGTTTGTTTTGTATTTCCTCCACTTCCCTTCTTGCTTCTTGTGCTCGGACATTGACATTCCCAATTTTGATTTTGTTCCATTCAATCAGTGTAGCCTTGGTGTTCTTGAGTTTCTTCATTAGCCTGAACATTGGATTCCCTACAACTGGTTCACCCCATGCTTGCCTTATAGTGTCATAGTATCCAACCTCATCCGTCCAAAAGTTAAAGAACCTGAAGGATCTTTTCTTCGCATTATGCTGAGCTGTGGAGGAGATGATTACTGGTATATGATCTGAATACACGCCCGCATTAAGAAATTCAGCTTCATAATTCTCAAATGTTGCATGCCAATCTGAGTTTACTAAGACTCTATCAATTTTACTGCAAATTCTTCTATCCTGCTTGTTAGTCCATGTGAAATAATTTCCTTTATATTTCAAGTCCACAACACCAGCCATGGTAATAAAGTTATGGAAATCAATAAAATGGTGTGATCTTACAACAGCTCCCCCAACTCTTTCTTCTGGATTGAGAATTGTGTTGAAGTCGCCCATTAATAGCCATGGTTTATGAATAGAACAACCAATGTCACAAAGTTTGTCCCATAAGAATCTTCTGTCAATTGGATAATTACTTGCATAGACAGTAGTTAAAATGAAACTAACGTCATTAACTAAAGTTACCTCCATGGTGATGTTTTGCTTGTCAGTGTATAGCGTATTCATCCTACATTCTCTTGGGTTCCAGCACACCCATACTCTCCCATCTTCAGCATATTTACTAGTGCTACTCATCTGCTGCTCCTTCAAAGGTTTCTCACTTGTGTCACTAATTGTTTTTTCCTGAGATTGATCCTCACTTTTTTCACCCTCCTTATGTGCTCCACCTTCATTGTTTCTGGTTCTCTCATCATTGTTTTCTTCATCTTCTTTTTCTTCTTCCCCGTTGAACTCTCCCTCATCCTTGCTGTGGTGATCTTCATCATGCTCATTTTTCTCCCTCTCTATCCACACTGCCTGCCTTCCTTTAGTTGGTTTCTTCTTAGGACAAGTGTTGTCATTGTGTCCAAAAACATCACATCTTGCACGCCGTCCAGGCTTCCAATTGTATTCAATTGGAATCCTAACAACTTTACTATTATCCAGCACAACTGTTGTTTCCTTGGGGTACTTGCACGTGGTATCAATTTCTATGCATATTCTAGCATAGGAAGTCCTTTTTTTCTCCTCGGTTAATCGATCTGTGAACAAAGGATACCCTACTGAGCTGCCCACCATGCTGAATCCTCTTCTGTCCCACAAATCCATAGGGTAGTTTTTGAATATTACCCATATTGGAATTGTTTTCAAGTCCTCACTCTCTGTTTCTACAAACAGCTTCCATGGTCGTATCACTACAAGTTGACTTGCAACATGAAAGCTACCTTTCTCCAGCACATTACTCCTGTCTTCCTCAGTCTGAAACTCAAAGGTAAACATTTTATCGCCATAGGGCCTCATTATGAATGGGTTTTCCAGTCGCCACATCCTAGTTACTACTTCCTTTACATAAGCATAACCAGGCCTCCTCCCCACAAAGCTTCCCACCACCAATTTCGAATTTTTTTCTTTCAGGTGCTGGAATTGGTTGGATTGGACATGTATGACAGGTTTTCCTTCTACCATCATTGGAGGAATATACTCCAATGTCTCCTTCCCAACTGCAGCACGACCAAGGACATCTACCCATGACCTTTTTTCTTCAAACACATCATGGGCACCTAAAATTCCAGCACCATGTTCTGCTTGTACTACATCAGCCCATCTCTTCGATTTAGAAGTGACTTCCTTCGCTTCTAAAACTCTGGTTGTTCCATCCTTATCCTTACTTGAATCCAACCCAAATTCGGTTTCCTTCTCTACACCAGTTTGGTTCACATTAGAATCTAGAATTTCCTCTCTGATCGTTAATTCCAGTCCATGTTGAATTGGTATTGCTGGTAATACATGGGTTTTCCTTCTTCGTAATTTTTCCAGGGAATCTGCTCCATACTTCTTCAAGATCTCAACTTCAATAGCTTCAATCTCTTCATCAATTGCTGGTCGGGCAGAATCTGGAAATAAAATTGAATTTTTTTCTAAGTTTGACATCGAAATTAATGATAATAATCATAAACTAAGGTTTAGGTTTAAGAAAGCAGCCGCCTCTCATAAACCTCCATTAATGACTTGCAAATGGACGAAACTCACTTGTTTTGGAATTTAAAACCTCAAAATCGACAAGACTTAGCCGTGACATTTTAAGGCCAATACAGAACATTTGGACCATGGGAACGGGGTTTTGTCCGGACATTCGACTTGGTATGTACTCGATTTTTGTTCCGAACTTATAAGTGGACGAAACACACATGTTTTCGAATGGAAAACAATACACCTAAGAGACTAGCCACTCCATTACTTAACTCGGGGCGTTCTAAGGGGAAAAAACAACGTTCCGTCTGTAAAAACGTGATTTATGTCCGTCCGTTCGGTCGGCATTTACTCGGTTTTGGTCCGAACTTGGAAATGGAAGAAACTCACTTGTTTTGGAATCTAAAACCTCAAGATCGACAAGGCTTAGCCGAGACGTTTTAAGGCCAATACAGAATATTTGGACCATGGGAACGGGGTTTTGTCCGGACATTCGGCTTGGTATGTACTCGATTTTTGTTCCGAACTTATAAGTGGACGAAACACACATGTATTCGCATGGAAAACGATACACCTAAGAGACTAGCCACTCCATTACTTAACTCGGGGCGTTCTAAGGGGAAAAAACAACGTTCCGTCCGTAAAAACGTGATTTATGTCCGTCCGTTCGGTCGGCATTTACTCGGTTTTCGGTCCGAACATGGAAATGGACGAAACTCACTTGTTTTGGAATCTAAAACCTCAAGATCGACAAGACTTAGCCGTGACGTTTGAAGGCCAATACAGAACATTTGGACCATGGGAACGGGGTTTTGTCCGGACATTCGACTTGGTATGTACTCGATTTTTGTTCCGAACTTATAAGTGGACGAAACACACATGTTTTCGCATGGAAAACGGTACACCTAAGAGACTAGCCACTCAATAGCTTAACTCGGGGTGTTTTAAGGTGAAAAAACAACGTTCCGTCCGTACAAACGTGATTTATGTCCGTCTGTTCGGTCGGCATTTACTCGGTTTTCGATCCGAACTTGCAAAAGGACGAAACTCACTTGTTTTGGAATCTAAAACCTCAAGATCGACAAGGCATAGCCGTGACGTTTTAAGGCCAATACAGAACATTTGGACCATGTGAACGGGGTTTTGTCCGGACATTCGGCTTGGTATGTACTCGATTTTTGTTCCGAACTTATAAGTGGACGAAACACACATGTTTTCGCATGGAAAACGATACACCTAAGAGACAAGCCACTCCATTACTGAACTCGGGGCGTTCTAAGGGGAAAAAACAAGGTTCCGTCCGTAAAAACGTGATTTATGTCCGTCCGTTCGGTCGGCATTTACTCGGTTTTCGGTCCGAACATGGAAATGGAAGAAACTCACTTGTTTTGGAATCTAAAACCTCAAGATCGACAAGGCATAGCCGTGACGTTTTAAGGCCAATACAGAACATTTGGACCATGTGAACGGGGTTTTGTCCGGACATTCGGCTTGGTATGTACTCGATTTTTGTTCCGAACTTATAAGTGGACGAAACACACATGTTTTCGCAAGGAAAACGATACACCTAAGAGACTAGCCACTCCATTACTTAACTCGGGGCGTTCTAAGGGGAAAAAACAACGTTCCGTCCGTAAAAACGTGATTTATGTCCGTCCGTTCGGTCGGCATTTACTCGGTTTTCGGTCCGAACATGGAAATGGACGAAACTCACTTGTTTTGGAATCTAAAACCTCAAGATCGACAAGACTTAGCTGTGACGTTTTAAGGCCAATACAGAACATTTGGACCATGGGAACGGGGTTTTGTCCGGACATTCGACTTGGTATGTACTCGATTTTTGTTCCGAACTTATAAGTGGACGAAACACACATGTTTTCGCATGGAAAACGATACACCTAAGAGACTAGCCACTCAATAGCTTAACTCGGGGTGTTTTAAGGTGAAAAAACAACGTTCCGTCCGTACAAACGTGATTTATGTCCGTCCGTTCGGTCGGCATTTACTCGGTTTTCGATCCGAACTTGCCAAAGGACGAAACTCACTTGTTTTGAAATCTAAAACCTCAAAATCGAGAAGGCTTAGCCATGACGTTTTAAGGCCAATACAGAACATTTGGACCATGGGAACGGGGTTTTGTCCGGACATTCGGCTTGGTATGTACTCGATTTTTGTTCTGAACTTATAAGTGGACGAAACACACATGTTATCGTATGGAAAACGATACACGTAAGAGACTAGCAACTCCTTTACTTAACTCAGGGCATTCTAAGGTGAAAAAACAAGGTTTCGTACGTTAAAACGAGATTTATGTCCGTCCGTTCGGTCGGCATATACTCGGTTTTCGGTCCGAACTTTGAAATGGACGAAACTCACTTATTTTGGAATCTAAAACCTCAAGATCAACAAAGCTTAGCCGAGACGTTTTATGGCCAATACAGAACATTTGGACCATGGGAACGGGGTTTTGTCCGGACATTCGGCTTGGTATGTACTCGATTTTTTTTCCGAACTTATAAGTGCACGAAACACATGTTTTCGCATGAAAAACGATACACCTAAGAGACTAGCCACTCCATTACTTAACACGGGGCGTTCTAAGGGGAAAAAACAACGTTCCGTCCGTAAAAACATGATTTATGTCCGTCCGTTCGGTCGGCATTTACTTGGTTTTTGGTCCGAACATGGAAATGGACGAAACTCACTTGTTTTGGAATCTAAAACCTCAAGATCGACAAGGCTTAGCCGAGACGTTTTAAAGCCAATACAGAACATTTGGACCATGGGAACTGGGTTTTGTCCGGACATTTGGCTTGGTATGTACTCGATTTTTGTTCCGAACTTATTAGGGGACGAAACACACATCTTTCCGCATGGAAAACGATACACCTAAGAGACTAGCCACTCCATTACTTAACTCGGGCATTCTAAGGGGAAAAAACAACATTCCGTCCGTAAAAACATGATTTATGTCCGTCCGTTCGGTCGGCATTTACTCGGTTTTCGGTCCGAACTTGCAAATGGACGAAACTCACTTGTTTTGGAATCTAAAACCTCAAAATCGACAAGGCTTAGCCTGACCTTTTAAGGCCAATACAGAATATTTGGACCATGGGAACGGGGTTTTGTCCGGACATTCGGCTTGGTATGTACTCGATTTTTGTTCCGAACTTATAAGTAGACGAAACACACATGTATTCGCATGTAAAACGATACACCTAAGAGACTAGCCACTCCATTACTTAACTCGGGGCCTTCTAAGGGGAAACAACAACGTTCCGTCCGTAAAAACGTGAATTATGTCCGTCCGTTCAGTCGGCATTTACTCGGTTTTCGGTCCGAACATGGAAATGGACGAAACTCACTTGTTTTGGAATCTAAAACCTCAAGATCGACAAGACTTAGCCGTGACGTTTTAAGGCCAATACAGAACATTTGGACCATGGGAACGGGGTTTTGTCCGGACATTCGGCTTGGTATGTACTCGATTTTTGTTCCGAACTTATAAGTGGACGAAACACACATGTTTTCGCATGGAAAACGATACACCTAAGCGACAAGCCACTCCATTACTGAACTCGGGGCGTTCTAAGGGGAAAAAACAAGGTTCCGTCCGTAAAAACGTGATTTATGTCCGTCCGTTCGGTCGGCATTTACTCGGTTTTTGGTCCGAACTTGGAAATGGAAGAAACTCACTTGTTTTGGAATCTAAAACCTCAAGATCGACAAGGCTTAGCCGAGACGTTTAAAGGCCAATACAGAACATTTGGACCATGGGAACGGGGTTTTGTCCGGACATTCCGCTTGGTATGTACTCGATCTTTGTTCCGAACTTATAAGTGCACGAAACACACATGTTTTCGCCTGGAAAACGATACACCTAAGAGACTAGCCATTCCATTACTTAACTCTGGGCGTTCTAAGGGGTAAAAACAATGTTCTGTTCGTAAAAACGTGATTTAGGTCCGTCCGTTCGGTCGGAATTTACTCGGTTTTCGGTCCGAACATGGAAATGGACGAAACTCACTTGTTTTGGAATCTAAAACCTCAAAATCGACAAGGCTTAGCCGTGACGTTTTAAGGCCAATATAGAACATTTGGACCATGGGAACCGGGTTTTGTCCGGACATTCGGGTTGGTATGTACTCGAATTTTGTTTCGAACTTATAAGTGGACGAAACACACATGTTTTCGCATGGAAAACGATACACCTAAGAGACTAGCCACTCCATTACTTAACTCGGGGCGTTCTAAGGGGAAAAAACAACGTTCCGTACGTAAAAACATGATTTATGTCCGTCCGTTCAGTCGGCATTTACTCGGTTTTCGGTCCGAACATGGAAATGGACGAAACTCACTTGTTTTGGAATCTAAAACCTCAAGATCGACAAGACTTAGCCGTAACGTTTTAAGGCCAATAAAGAACATTTGGACCATGGGAACGGGGTTTTGTCCGGACATTCGACTTGGTATGTACTCGATTTTTGTTCAGAACTTATAAGTGGACGAAACACACATGTTTTCGCATGGAAAACGATACACCTAAGAGACTAGCCACTCAATAGCTTAACTCGGGGTGTTTTAAGGTGAAAAAATAACGTTCCGTCCGTACAAACGTGATTTATGTCCGTCCGTTCGGTCGGCATTTACTCGGTTTTCGATCTGAACTTGCCAAAGGACGAAACTCACTTGTTTTGGAATCTAAAACCTCAAAATCGACAAGGCTTAGCCGTGACGTTTTAAGGCCAATACAGAACATTTGGACCATGGGAACGGGGTTTTGTCCGGACATTCGGCTTGGTATGTACTCGATTTTTTATCCGAACTTATAAGTGGACGAAACACACATGTTTTCGCATGGAAAACGATACACCTAAGAGACTAGCCACTCCATTACTTAACTCGGGGCGTTCTAAGGGGAAAAAACAAGGTGCCGTCCGTAAAAACGTGATTTATGTCCGTCCGTTCGGTCGGCATTTACTCGGTTTTCGGTCCGAACTAGGAAATGGACGAAACTCACTTGTTTTGGAATCTAAAACCTCAAGATCGACAAGGCTTAGCCGAGACGTTTAAAGGCCAATACAGAACATTTGGACCATGGGAACGGGGTTTTGTCCGGACATTCCGCTTGGTATGTACTCGATCTTTGTTCCGAACTTATAAGTGCACGAAACACACATGTTTTCGCATGGAAAACGATACACCTAAGAGACTAGCCATTCCATTACTTAACTCTGGGCGTTCTAAGGGGTAAAAACAATGTTCTGTTCGTAAAAACGTGATTTAGGTCCGTCCGTTCGGTCGGAATTTACTCGGTTTTCGGTCCGAACATGGAAATGGACGAAACTCACTTGTTTTGGAATCTAAAACCTCAAAATCGACAAGGCTTAGCCGTGACGTTTTAAGGCCAATATAGAACATTTGGACAATGGGAACCGGGTTTTGTCCGGACATTCGGGTTGGTATGTACTCGAATTTTGTTTCGAACTTATAAGTGGACGAAACACACATGTTTTCGCATGGAAAACGATACACCTAAGAGACTAGCCACTCCATTACTTAACTCGGGGCGTTCTAAGGGGAAAAAACAACGTTCCGTACGTAAAAACATGATTTATGTCCGTCCGTTCAGTCGGCATTTACTCGGTTTTCGGTCCGAACATGGAAATGGACGAAACTCACTTGTTTTGGAATCTAAAACCTCAAGATCGACAAGACTTAGCCGTAACGTTTTAAGGCCAATAAAGAACATTTGGACCATGGGAACGGGGTTTTGTCCGGACATTCGACTTGGTATGTACTCGATTTTTGTTCAGAACTTATAAGTGGACGAAACACACATGTTTTCGCATGGAAAACGATACACCTAAGAGACTAGCCACTCAATAGCTTAACTCGGGGTGTTTTAAGGTGAAAAAACAACGTTCCGTCCGTACAAACGTGATTTATGTCCGTCCGTTCGGTCCGCATTTACTCGGTTTTCGATCCGAACTTGCCAAAGGACGAAACTCACTTGTTTTGGAATCTAAAACCTCAAAATCGACAAGGCTTAGCCGTGACGTTTTAAGGCCAATACAGAACATTTGGACCATGGGAACGGGGTTTTGTCCGGACATTCGGCTTGGTATGTACTCGATTTTTGATGCGAACTTATAAGTGGACGAAACACACATGTTTTCGCATGGAAAACGATACACCTAAGAGACTAGCCACTCCATTACTTAACTCGGGGCGTTCTAAGGGGAAAACAAGGTGCCGTCCGTAAAAACGTGATTTATTTCCGTCCGTTCGGTCGGCATTTACTCAGTTTTCGGTCCGAACTTGGAAATGGAAGAAACTCACTTGTTTTGGAATCTAAAACCTCAAGATCGACAAGGCTTAGCCGAGACATTTTAAGGCCAATACAGAACATTTGGACCATGGGAACGGGGTTTTGTCCAGACATTCGGCTTGGTATGTACTCGATTTTTGTTCCGAACTTATAAGTGGAAGAAACACACATGTTATCGCATGGAAAACGATACACCTAAGAGACTAGCAACTCCATTACTTAACTCAGGGGGTTCTAAGGTGAAAAAACAAGGTTTCGTCCGTAAAACGAGATTTATGTCCGTCCGTTCGGTCGGTATTTACTCGGTTTTCGGTCCGAACTTTGAAATGGACGAAACTCACTAGTTTTGTAATCTAAAACCTCAAGATCGACAAGGCTTAGCCGAGACGTTTAAAGGCCAATACAGAACATTTGGACCAGGGGAACGGGGTTTTGTCTGGACATTTCGCTTGGTATGTACTCGATCTTTGTTCCGAGCTTATAAGTGCACGAAACACACATGTTTTCGCATGGAAAATGATACACCTAAGAGACTAGCCATTCCATTACTTAACACGGGGCGTTCTAAGGGGAAAAAACAATATTCCGTTCGTAAAAACGTGATTTATGTCCGTCCGTCCGTTCGGTCGGCATTTACTCGGTTTTCGGTCCGAACTTGGAAATAGACGAAACTCACTTGTTTTGGACTCTAAAACCTCAAGATCGACAAGACTTAGCCGGGACGTTTTATGGCCAATACAGAACATTTGGACCATGGGAACGGGGTTTTGTCCGGACATTCGGCTTGGTATGTACTCGATTTTTGTTCCGAACTTATAAGTGGACGAAACACACATGTTTTCGCATGGAAAACGATACACCTAAGAGACTCCATTACTTAACTCGGGGAGTTCTAAGGTGAAAAAAAACGATTCCGTCCGTAAAAACGAGATTTATGTCCGTCCGTTCGGTCGACATTTACTCGGTTTTCGGTCCGAACTTGGAAATGGACGAAACTTACTTGTTTTGGAATCTAAAACCTCAAGATCGACAAGGCTTAGCCGGGACGTTTTAAGGCCAATACAGAACATTTGGACCATGGGAACGGGGTTTTGTCCGGGCATTCGGCTTGGTATGTCCTCGATTTTTTTTCCGAACTTATAAGTGGACGAAACACACATGTTTTCGCATGGAAAACGATACACCTAAGAGACTAGCCACTCCATTACTTAACTCGGGGAGTTCTAAGGTGAAAAAACAAGGTTCCGTCCATAAAAACGAGATTTATGTCCTTCCGTCCATTCGGTCGGCATTTACTCGGTTTTCGGTCCGAACTTGGAAATGTACGAAACTCACTTGTTTTGGAATCTAAAATCTCAAGATCAACAAGGCTTAGCCGGGATGTTTTAAGGCCAATACAGAACATTTGGACCGTGCGAACGGGTTTTTGTCCGGACATTCGGCTTGGTATGTACTCGATTTTTGTTCCGAACTTATAACGGGACGAAACACACATGTTTTCGTTTGGAAAACGATACACGTAAGAGACTAGCCACTCCATTACTTAAATCGGGGTGTTCAAAGGGGAAAAAACAATGTTCCGTCCGTAAAAACGCGATTTATGTCCGTCCGTTCGGTCGGCATTTACTCGGTTTTCGGTCCAAACTTGCAAATGGACGAATTTTTTTTTTTTTTTGGTTGGCAAGCGAGGTTGTTACTGGGGTCCCCTACCCCGTTTCATTAATAAGTTTAAAGGAGTCATTATATTCTCAAATACATAGTACCTATGCTATCATCATATATGATTTTCTTTACATCTTCAGAGGAAGAACTAGGTACAAATTCGACAAAACTAGTGGCAGGTATGTTCTCTGCCAGTGCATCTGCAAGTTTGTTGGCCTCTCTGTAGATATGCCGAATGTTGAAGTTCTCCAGTTGTCCAATCATATCCTTGATCCTTTGAGTCATTTTCCTAGCTTGCCAAGGTTGTCTTGTGTTTTGAAGAAATGCTACCACATTAGCTGAGTCTGTTTGTGCATGTATCTGACGTAGTCCATACCTCATTGCTAACTTCAGTCCTTGCTCTATTCCTTGCAATTCAATGAGTGCAACGCTGGAATACTGTGATTTTCATTGTGCTGCTGCAAGCACTTGTCCGTTTGAATCCCTTATGACTGCTGCCCATCCCCCTTGGTTGTTCTTTAATGTTCCTTCTGTATTCATGGTACTAATGCCTTGTGTTGGTGCTTCCCATTTGCACCAAAGCGTGTTGTTGTCCTTTGCCTTAATCTGTATCCCCCAAAGCTGCATTAACCTGTCTCTTTCTGGTCCGCTCTCCATAGATGCTTGGTGTGCATTCAGTTTCACATGTACTTCCCTCATTGCCTGCCTTGCCACCTCTGTTTCTATCCTCTGCTTGTTATTGAATATCCTTTCATTCCTTTCTTTCCATGTCCAGTAAACAAAAGAATTGAACATCAGCCTTATAGCATCTTGTTTAAGCCCCTTTCCTTTGCTTGCCTGTAGAACCCAGTCCAGTTCTTCGCCCCATGAACTAGCTAATCCTCTTCGGTAGCCCCCCTGCTGGAGTAGTGTCAGCCATATGCTTTGTGAGTAAGTGCATTCATAGAACAAGTGGAGTTCAGTCTCACTATTGCTCCAACATAGTACACAATGTGTCCACTGGTACTACACCCCAAGCCTTCAGCTTGTATTGAGTTTTTAACCCCGCTTTAAGAGCCATCCATGCTATAAAAGAGTGTCTGAGAATCCTGCTTGCAAACCACACTAATTGGTGCCACTTCACTGGCTGCTCAATCCTTCTTATAGCATTGTATGTTTCCTTCAAGCTGTAATCACCATCCTTTGCTACTGACCATATTACTTCATCTCTACCTCCCTCAATTGGTATGTAGTTCTCTGCTGTAAGTGCAATATCCCTCACATGAAACCTCATAGACTCGGGAAAGTTCCATTGCCCAGTCCTAATAACATTGGCAACCTTTGCCTCCAAATTGCAATATGAATCATATCTCAATGCAGCCGGGAACCGCTCCTTCAAAATTCCCTTATCAGTCCATGGTTGCGCCCAGAATTTAGTGTCCTGGCCATCCCCTATGATGTGCTTCACAATGTGTGCTGCTTTGTCTCTCTCCTTCAGTATGGATCTCCAACACCATGAGCTATCGCTGCTCATCTGCATTGTCCAGAACTCCTTGTCTTTAATGAGGTTATTATAGACCCATTCTACCCATAGAGATGACCTCTTAGATACAATGTTCCACAAATGCCTCATGTTAGCTGCATGATTTGTCATTTCGAGCTGCCTGATACCGAGTCCACCTTCTTCGTATGGGAGGCATGTGTCACTCCAACTAATTAGAGCGTGGGATTGTGCGCAGTCAGGTCCTTTCCACAAGAAGTTCTTGCACAACTTTTTAATATCATCAATAATTTTATGAGGCAATATAAATGATGATAACCAAAATACATTCAAATTGCTGATCACTGCCTTGAGTAGTTGTAACCTGCCAGCATAGGATAGAAATTTCCCTTTCCAACTTTGCAGTTTAGCTGTGATCTTAGAGACAAGAGGCAAGCAATCCCCTGAATTAAGTCTGGTTGTGATCAGGGGCAATCCTAAGTACTTTACTGGCAATGTACCAATGCTGAAACTCATGATAGCTGTGATCTCATCCTTTAACTGTGTGTCCACCCCTGAGAAAAATAGGGAACTCTTTGTTAAGTTCACCTCAAGTCCAGTGCATCCCTTGAAGGTATTCAATGCGTTTCTCATACACCAAGCTGTTTCCACATCACCATGCATAAATGCAATCAAGTCATCCGCAAACGAGAGATGTGTGATGATAGGGTTCAAGCATCTATAATGGAGTTTGTATGACCCTTCCCTTACCTTATGCATGAGCAGATCTGTCAGTAAGTCCATGACTAGCACAAATAGATAAGGAGACATGGGATCTCCTTGTCTAATGCCCCTCTTAGCAGTAAAGTATCCATAAGGTGCTCCATTAAGCATTATTGAATACGTGGGCGTTTCAATACATGCCATGATCCATGCCAAGAACTTTGGTGGAATGCCAATTCTTTTCAGAGTGAACTCAATTGTCTCCCATCGAACAGAGTCATAAGCCTTTCGTAGGTCAATCTTTGCTGCACACTTAGCTGGCTGCTTGTCTCTGTGGTAATTATGCAATAGCTCATGACATAATAAGATGTTATCTTGTATATACCTGCCAAAAATGAATGTTGATTGGTTCTTAGCTACCACCATTGGCATAAACTCCTTCATTCTGTTTGTAATGATCTTTGTAATGCACTTATATAACACCGTACAACATGCTATGGGTCTGTAGTCTCCTAGAGTTCTAGGGCTCTCTTTCTTTGGCACCAAGGTAATGCAAGTTGCATTCACTTCTCTCAATAGTTTGCCAGATTTGAAAAAATTCTGAACTGCTTTAACAAAGTCCCCACCAGTGATTGCCCATGAAGTTCTAAAAAACTTCGATGAAAACCCATCTCCACCTGGTGCTTTATTAATATCAATGTTGGCCAATGCTTCAATAATTTCATTTCTTGTCACCTCAGTTACCAGCCTGTCACATATCTCATTGGATATTGTTCTTTCTGCCTGTATCTCATCAAATACTTCAAAGTTCAAAGGGTCCAACTCTTGTGGGCTGTATATGTCTTTGTAGTATTGGACACATAAGTCACTAATTTGCTCCAAGTCTGTTATTGTTTCTCCATTCCCATCCCTCAAGCAAGTGATCTTATTCTTCCATCTTCTTTCCTTTACAGAGTTGAAGAAGAAAGCTGTGTTGTTGTCTCCTAACACCACATTCTGATCTCTTGATTTTTGTTTTTGTAGAGACTCTTCTGCTATTGACACCCTTACATAGTCCCTTACTGCCACTCTCTCCTCTTGTATGTAAGTGGCATTTAAAGGATCAATCTGTAGTTTGTTTTGTATTTCCTCCACTTCCCTTCTTGCTTCTTGTGCTCGGACATTGACATTCCCAATTTTGATTTTGTTCCATTCAATCAGTGTAGCCTTGGTGTTCTTGAGTTTCTTCATTAGCCTGAACATTGGATTCCCTACAACTGGTTCACCCCATGCTTGCCTTATAGTGTCATAGTATCCAACCTCATCCGTCCAAAAGTTAAAGAACCTGAAGGATCTTTTCTTCGCATTATGCTGAGCTGTGGAGGAGATGATTACTGGTATATGATCTGAATACACGCCCGCATTAAGAAATTCAGCTTCATAATTCTCAAATGTTGCATGCCAATCTGAGTTTACTAAGACTCTATCAATTTTACTGCAAATTCTTCTATCCTGCTTGTTAGTCCATGTGAAATAATTTCCTTTATATTTCAAGTCCACAACACCAGCCATGGTAATAAAGTTATGGAAATCAATAAAATGGTGTGATCTTACAACAGCTCCCCCAACTCTTTCTTCTGGATTGAGAATTGTGTTGAAGTCGCCCATTAATAGCCATGGTTTATGAATAGAACAACCAATGTCACAAAGTTTGTCCCATAAGAATCTTCTGTCAATTGGATAATTACTTGCATAGACAGTAGTTAAAATGAAACTAACGTCATTAACTAAAGTTACCTCCATGGTGATGTTTTGCTTGTCAGTGTATAGCGTATTCATCCTACATTCTCTTGGGTTCCAGCACACCCATACTCTCCCATCTTCAGCATATTTACTAGTGCTACTCATCTGCTGCTCCTTCAAAGGTTTCTCACTTGTGTCACTAATTGTTTTTTCCTGAGATTGATCCTCACTTTTTTCACCCTCCTTATGTGCTCCACCTTCATTGTTTCTGGTTCTCTCATCATTGTTTTCTTCATCTTCTTTTTCTTCTTCCCCGTTGAACTCTCCCTCATCCTTGCTGTGGTGATCTTCATCATGCTCATTTTTCTCCCTCTCTATCCACACTGCCTGCCTTCCTTTAGTTGGTTTCTTCTTAGGACAAGTGTTGTCATTGTGTCCAAAAACATCACATCTTGCACGCCGTCCAGGCTTCCAATTGTATTCAATTGGAATCCTAACAACTTTACTATTATCCAGCACAACTGTTGTTTCCTTGGGGTACTTGCACGTGGTATCAATTTCTATGCATATTCTAGCATAGGAAGTCCTTTTTTTCTCCTCGGTTAATCGATCTGTGAACAAAGGATACCCTACTGAGCTGCCCACCATGCTGAATCCTCTTCTGTCCCACAAATCCATAGGGTAGTTTTTGAATATTACCCATATTGGAATTGTTTTCAAGTCCTCACTCTCTGTTTCTACAAACAGCTTCCATGGTCGTATCACTACAAGTTGACTTGCAACATGAAAGCTACCTTTCTCCAGCACATTACTCCTGTCTTCCTCAGTCTGAAACTCAAAGGTAAACATTTTATCGCCATAGGGCCTCATTATGAATGGGTTTTCCAGTCGCCACATCCTAGTTACTACTTCCTTTACATAAGCATAACCAGGCCTCCTCCCCACAAAGCTTCCCACCACCAATTTCGAATTTTTTTCTTTCAGGTGCTGGAATTGGTTGGATTGGACATGTATGACAGGTTTTCCTTCTACCATCATTGGAGGAATATACTCCAATGTCTCCTTCCCAACTGCAGCACGACCAAGGACATCTACCCATGACCTTTTTTCTTCAAACACATCATGGGCACCTAAAATTCCAGCACCATGTTCTGCTTGTACTACATCAGCCCATCTCTTCGATTTAGAAGTGACTTCCTTCGCTTCTAAAACTCTGGTTGTTCCATCCTTATCCTTACTTGAATCCAACCCAAATTCGGTTTCCTTCTCTACACCAGTTTGGTTCACATTAGAATCTAGAATTTCCTCTCTGATCGTTAATTCCAGTCCATGTTGAATTGGTATTGCTGGTAATACATGGGTTTTCCTTCTTCGTAATTTTTCCAGGGAATCTGCTCCATACTTCTTCAAGATCTCAACTTCAATAGCTTCAATCTCTTCATCAATTGCTGGTCGGGCAGAATCTGGAAATAAAATTGAATTTTTTTCTAAGTTTGACATCGAAATTAATGATAATAATCATAAACTAAGGTTTAGGTTTAAGAAAGCAGCCGCCTCTCATAAACCTCCATTAATGACTTGCAAATGGACGAAACTCACTTGTTTTGGAATTTAAAACCTCAAAATCGACAAGACTTAGCCGTGACATTTTAAGGCCAATACAGAACATTTGGACCATGGGAACGGGGTTTTGTCCGGACATTCGACTTGGTATGTACTCGATTTTTGTTCCGAACTTATAAGTGGACGAAACACACATGTTTTCGAATGGAAAACAATACACCTAAGAGACTAGCCACTCCATTACTTAACTCGGGGCGTTCTAAGGGGA
The DNA here is from genome assembly GCA_023053565.1 of Aquilegia eximia. Classification (NCBI taxonomy): domain Eukaryota; kingdom Viridiplantae; phylum Streptophyta; class Magnoliopsida; order Ranunculales; family Ranunculaceae; genus Aquilegia; species Aquilegia eximia. The sequence goes on from JALIGU010000017.1 coordinate 567,626, forward strand.
AAAAACAACGTTCCGTCTGTAAAAACGTGATTTATGTCCGTCCGTTGGGTCGGCATTTACTCGGTTTTGGTCCGAACTTGGAAATGGAAGAAACTCACTTGTTTTGGAATCTAAAACCTCAAGATCGACAAGGCTTAGCCGAGACGTTTTAAGGCCAATACAGAATATTTGGACCATGGGAACGGGGTTTTGTCCGGACATTCGGCTTGGTATGTACTCGATTTTTGTTCCGAACTTATAAGTGGACGAAACACACATGTATTCGCATGGAAAACGATACACCTAAGAGACTAGCCACTCCATTACTTAACTCGGGGCGTTCTAAGGGGAAAAAACAACGTTCCGTCCGTAAAAACGTGATTTATGTCCGTCCGTTCGGTCGGCATTTACTCGGTTTTCGGTCCGAACATGGAAATGGACGAAACTCACTTGTTTTGGAATCTAAAACCTCAAGATCGACAAGACTTAGCCGTGACGTTTGAAGGCCAATACAGAACATTTGGACCATGGGAACGGGGTTTTGTCCGGACATTCGACTTGGTATGTACTCGATTTTTGTTCCGAACTTATAAGTGGACGAAACACACATGTTTTCGCATGGAAAACGGTACACCTAAGAGACTAGCCACTCAATAGCTTAACTCGGGGTGTTTTAAGGTGAAAAAACAACGTTCCGTCCGTACAAACGTGATTTATGTCCGTCTGTTCGGTCGGCATTTACTCGGTTTTCGATCCGAACTTGCAAAAGGACGAAACTCACTTGTTTTGGAATCTAAAACCTCAAGATCGACAAGGCATAGCCGTGACGTTTTAAGGCCAATACAGAACATTTGGACCATGTGAACGGGGTTTTGTCCGGACATTCGGCTTGGTATGTACTCGATTTTTGTTCCGAACTTATAAGTGGACGAAACACACATGTTTTCGCATGGAAAACGATACACCTAAGAGACAAGCCACTCCATTACTGAACTCGGGGCGTTCTAAGGGGAAAAAACAAGGTTCCGTCCGTAAAAACGTGATTTATGTCCGTCCGTTCGGTCGGCATTTACTCGGTTTTCGGTCCGAACTTGGAAATGGAAGAAACTCACTTGTTTTGGAATCTAAAACCTCAAGATCGACAAGGCTTAGCCGAGACGTTTAAAGGCCAATACAGAACATTTGGACCATGGGAACGGGGTTTTGTCCGGACATTCCGCTTGGTATGTACTCGATCTTTGTTCCGAACTTATAAGTGCACGAAACACACATGTTTTCGCATGGAAAACGATACACCTAAGAGACTAGCCATTCCATTACTTAACTCTGGGCGTTCTAAGGGGTAAAAACAATGTTCTGTTCGTAAAAACGTGATTTAGGTCCGTCCGTTCGGTCGGAATTTACTCGGTTTTCGGTCCGAACATGGAAATGGACGAAACTCACTTGTTTTGGAATCTAAAACCTCAAAATCGAGAAGGCTTAGCCGTGACGTTTTAAGGCCAATATAGAACATTTGGACCATGGGAACCGGGTTTTGTCCGGACATTCGGGTTGGTATGTACTTGAATTTTGTTTCGAACTTATAAGTGGACGAAACACACATGTTTTCGCATGGAAAACGATACACCTAAGAGACTAGCCACTCCATTACTTAACTCGGGGCGTTCTAAGGGGAAAAAACAACGTTCCGTACGTAAAAACATGATTTATGTCCGTCCGTTCAGTCGGCATTTACTCGGTTTTCGGTCCGAACATGGAAATGGACGAAACTCACTTGTTTTGGAATCTAAAACCTCAAGATCGACAAGACTTAGCCGTGACGTTTGAAGGCCAATACAGAACATTTGGACCATGGGAACGGGGTTTTGTCCGGACATTCGACTTGGTATGTACTCGATTTTTGTTCCGAACTTATAAGTGGACGAAACACACATGTTTTCGCATGGAAAACGGTACACCTAAGAGACTAGCCACTCAATAGCTTAACTCGGGGTGTTTTAAGGTGAAAAAACAACGTTCCGTCCGTACAAACGTGATTTATGTCCGTCTGTTCGGTCGGAATTTACTCGGTTTTCGATCCGAACTTGCAAAAGGACGAAACTCACTTGTTTTGGAATCTAAAACCTCAAGATCGACAAGGCATAGCCGTGACGTTTTAAGGCCAATACAGAACATTTGGACCATGTGAACGGGGTTTTGTCCGGACATTCGGCTTGGTATGTACTCGATTTTTGTTCCGAACTTATAAGTGGACGAAACACACATGTTTTCGCATGGAAAACGATACACCTAAGAGACAAGCCACTCCATTACTGAACTCGGGGCGTTCTAAGGGGAAAAAACAAGGTTCCGTCCGTGAAAACGTGATTTATGTCCGTCCGTTCGGTCGGCATTTACTCGGTTTTCGGTCCGAACTTGGAAATGGAAGAAACTCACTTGTTTTGGAATCTAAAACCTCAAGATCGACAAGGCTTAGCCGAGACGTTTAAAGGCCAATACAGAACATTTGGACCATGGGAACGGGGTTTTGTCCGGACATTCCGCTTGGTATGTACTCGATCTTTGTTCCGAACTTATAAGTGCACGAAACACACATGTTTTCGCATGGAAAACGATACACCTAAGAGACTAGCCATTCCATTACTTAACTCTGGGCGTTCTAAGGGGTAAAAACAATGTTCTGTTCGTAAAAACGTGATTTAGGTCCGTCCGTTCGGTCGGAATTTACTCGGTTTTCGGTCCGAACATGGAAATGGACGAAACTCACTTGTTTTGGAATCTAAAACCTCAAAATCGACAAGGCTTAGCCGTGACGTTTTAAGGCCAATATAGAACATTTGGACCATGGGAACCGGGTTTTGTCCGGACATTCGGTTTGGTATGTACTTGAATTTTGTTTCGAACTTATAAGTGGACGAAACACACATGTTTTCGCATGGAAAACGATACACCTAAGAGACTAGCCACTCCATTACTTAACTCGGGGCGTTCTAAGGGGAAAAAACAACGTTCCGTACGTAAAAACATGATTTATGTCCGTCCGTTCAGTCGGCATTTACTCGGTTTTCGGTCCGAACATGGAAATGGACGAAACTCACTTGTTTTGGAATCTAAAACCTCAAGATCGACAAGACTTAGCCGTAACGTTTTAAGGCCAATAAAGAACATTTGGACCATGGGAACGGGGTTTTGTCCGGACATTCGACTTGGTATGTACTCGATTTTTGTTCAGAACTTATAAGTGGACGAAACACACATGTTTTCGCATGGAAAACGATACACCTAAGAGACTAGCCACTCAATAGCTTAACTCAGGGTGTTTTAAGGTGAAAAAACAACGTTCCGTCCGTACAAACGTGATTTATGTCCGTCCGTTCGGTCGGCATTTACTCGGTTTTCGATCCAAACTTGCCAAAGGACGAAACTCACTTGTTTTGGAATCTAAAACCTCAAAATCGACAAGGCTTAGCCGTGACGTTTTAAGGCCAATACAGAACATTTGGACCATGGGAACGGGGTTTTGTCCGGACATTCGGCTTGGTATGTACTCGATTTTTGATCCGAACTTATAAGTGGACGAAACACACATGTTTTCGCATGGAAAACGATACACCTAAGAGACTAGCCACTCCATTACTTAACTCGGGGCGTTCTAAGGGGAAAAAACAAGGTGCCGTCCGTAAAAACGTGATTTATGTCCGTCCGTTCGGTCGGCATTTACTCGGTTTTCGGTCCGAACTTGGAAATGGAAGAAACTCACTTGTTTTGGAATCTAAAACCTCAAGATCGACAAGGCTTAGCCGAGACATTTTAAGGCCAATACAGAACATTTGGACCATGGGAACGGGGTTTTGTCCAGACATTCGGCTTGGTATGTACTCGATTTTTGTTCCGAACTTATAAGTGGACGAAACACACATGTTATCGCATGGAAAACGATACACCTAAGAGACTAGCAACTCCATTACTTAACTCAGGGGGTTCTAAGGTGAAAAAACAAGGTTTCGTCCGTAAAACGAGATTTATGTCCGTCCGTTCGGTCGGTATTTACTCGGTTTTCGGTCCGAACTTTGAAATGGACGAAACTCACTAGTTTTGTAATCTAAAACCTCAAGATCGACAAGGCTTAGCCGAGACGTTTAAAGGCCAATACAGAACATTTGGACCATGGGAACGGGGTTTTGTCTGGACATTTCGCTTGGTATGTACTCGATCTTTGTTCCGAGCTTATAAGTGCACGAAACACACATGTTTTCGCATGGAAAATGATACACCTAAGAGACTAGCCACTCCATTACTTAACTCGGGGCGTTCTAAGGGGAAAAAACAACGTTCCGTCCGTAAAAACGTGATTTATGTTCGTCTGTTCGGTCGGCATTTACTCGGTTTTCGGTCCGAACATGGAAATGGACGAAACTCACTTGTTTTAGAATCTAAAACCTCAAGATCGACAAGGCTTAGCCGAGACGTTTTAAGGCCAATACAGAACATTTGGACAATGGGAACGGAGTTTTGTCCAGACATTCGGCTTGGTATGTACTCGATTTTTGTTCCGAACTTATAAGTGGACGAAACACACATGTTATCGCATGAAAAACGATACACCTAAGAGACTAGCAACTCGATTACTTAACTCAGGGGGTTCTAACGTGAAAAAACAAGGTTCCGTCCGTAAAACGAGATTTATGTCCATCCGTTCGGTCGGCATTTACACGGTTTTCGGTCCGAACTTTGAAATGGACGAAACTCACTAGTTTTGGAATCTAAAACCTCAAGAACGACAAGGCTTAGCCGAGACGTTTAAAGGCCAATACAGAACATTTGGACCATGGGAACGGGGTTTTGTCCGGACATTCCGCTTGGTATGTACTCGATTTTTGTTCTGAACTTATAAGTGCACGAAACACACATGTTTTCGCATGGAAAACGATACACCTAAGAGACTAGCCATTCCATTACTTAACTCTGGGCGTTCTAAGGGGTAAAAACAATGTTCCGTCCGTAAAAACGTGATTTAGGTCCGTCCGTTCGGTCGGCATTTACTCGGTTTTCGGTCCGAACATGGAAATGGACGAAACTCACTTGTTTTGGAATCTAAAACCTAAAAATCGACAAATCTTAGCCGTGACGTTTTAAGGCCAATACAGAACATTTGGACCATGGGAACCGGGTTTTGTCCGGACATTCGGCTTGGTATGTACTCGATTTTTGTTCCGAACTTATAAGTGGACGAAACACACATGTTATCGCATGAAAAACGATACACCTAAGAGACTAGCAACTCGATTACTTAACTCAGGGGGTTCTAACGTGAAAAAACAAGGTTCCGTCCGTAAAACGAGATTTATGTCCATCCGTTCGGTCGGCATTTACTCGGTTTTCGGTCCGAACTTTGAAATGGACGAAACTCACAAGTTTTGGAATTTAAAACCTCAAGAACGACAAGGCTTAGCCGAGACGTTTAAAGGCCAATACAGAATATTTGGACCATGGGAACGGGGTTTTGTCCGGACATTCCGCTTGGTATGTACTCGATTTTTGTTCCGAACTTATTAGGGGACGAAACACACATGTTTTCGTAAGGAAAACGATACACCTAAGAGACTAGCCACTCCATTACTTAACTCGGGCATTCTAAGGGGAAAAAACAACGTTCCATCTGTAAAAACGTGATTTATGTCCGTCCGTTCGGTCGGCATTTACTCGGTTTTCGGTCCGAACTTGCAAATGGACGAAACTCACTTGTTTTGGAATCTAAAACCTCAAGATCGACAAGGCTTAGCCGAGACGTTTAAAGGCCAATACAGAACATTTGGACCATGGGAACGGGGTTTTGTCCGGACATTCCGCTTGGTATGTACTCGATCTTTGTTCCGAACTTATAAGTGCACGAAACACACATGTTTTCGCATGGAAAACGATACACCTAAGAGACTAGCCATTCCATTACTTAACTCTGGGCATTCTAAGGGGTAAAAACAATGTTTCGTCCGTACAAACGTGATTTATGTTCGTCCGTTCGGTCGGCATTTACTCGGTTTTCGGTCCGAACATGGAAATGGACGAAACTCACTTGTTTTGGAATCTAAAACCTCAAGATCGACAAGACTTAGCCGTGACGTTTTAAGGCCAATACAGAACATTTGGACCATGGGAACGGGGTTTTGTCCGGACATTCGACTTGGTATGTAATCAATTTTTGTTCCGAACTTATAAGTGGACGAAACACACATGTTTTCGCATGGAAAACGGTACACCTAAGAGACTAGCCACTCCATTACTTAACTCGGGGCGTTCTAAGGGGAAAAAACAATGTTCCGTCCGTAAAAACGTGATTTATGTCCGTCCGTTCGGTCGGCATTTACTCGGTTTTCGGTCCGAACTTGGAAATGGACGAAACTCACTTATTTTGGAATCTAAAACCTCAAGATCGACAAGACTTAGCCGTGACGCTTTAAGGCCAATATAGAACATTTGGACCATGGGAACGGGGTTTTGTCCGGACATTCGACTTGGTATGTACTCGATTTTTGTTCCGAACTTATAAGTGGACGAAACACACATGTTTTCGCATGGAAAACGATACACCTAAGAGACTAGCCACTCAATAGCTTAACTCGGGGCGTTCTAAGGGGAAAAAACACAATTCCGTCCTTAAAAACGTGATTTATGTCCGTCCGATTGGTCGGCATTTACTCAATTTTCGGTCCGAACTCGGAAATGGAAGAAACTCACTTGTTTTGGAATCTAAAACCTCAAGATCGACAAGGCTTAGCCGAGACGTTTTAAGGCCAATACAGAACATTTGGACCATGGGAACGGGGTTTTGTCCAGACATTCGGCTTGGTATGTACTCGATTTTTGTTCCGAACTTATAAGTGGACGAAACACACATGTTATCCCATGGAAAACGATACACCTAAGAGACTAGCAACTCCATTACTTAACTCAGGGGGTTCTAAGGTGAAAAAACAAGGTTCTGTCCATAAAAACGAGATTTATGTCCGTTCTTTCGGTCGGCATTTACTCGATTTTCGGTCCGAACTTGCAAATGGACGAAACTCACTTGTTTTGGAATCTAAAACCTTAAAATCGACAAGGCTTAGCCGTGACCTTTTAAGGCCAATACAGAACATTTGGACCATGGGAACGGGGTTTTGTCTGGACATTCGGCTTGGTATGTACTCGATTTTTGTTCCGAACTTATAAGTGGACGAAACACACATGTATTCGCATGGAAAACGATACACCTAAGAGACCAGCCACTCCATAACTTAACTCGGGGCGTTCTAAGGGGAAAAAACAACGTTCCGTCCGTAAAGACGTGATTTATGTCCGTCCGTTCTGTCGGCATTTACTCGGTTTTCGGTCCGAACATGGAAATGGACGAAACTCACTTGTTTTGGAATCTAAAACTCCAAGATCGACAAGGCTTAGCCGGGATGTTTTAAGGCCAATATAGAACATTTGGACCATGGGAACGGGATTTTATCCTGACATTCGGCTAGGTATGTACTCAATTTTTTTCGGAACTTATAAGTGGAAGCAACACACATGTTTTCGGGTGGAAAACGATACACCTAAGAGACTAGCCACTCCATTACTTAACTCAAGGCGTTCTAAGGTTAAAAAACAAGGTTCCGTCCGTAAAAACGAGATTTAAGTCCGTCCGTTCGGTCGGCATTTACTCGGTTTTTGGTCCGAACTTGCAAATGGACGAAACTCACTTGTTTTGGAATCTAAAACCTCAAGATCGACAAGGATTAGCCGAGACGTTTTAAGCCCAATACAGAACATTTGGACCATGGGAACGGGGTTTTGTCCGGACATTCGGCTTGGTATGTACTCGATTTTTGTTCCGAACTTATAAGGGGACGAAACACACATGTTTTCGCGTGGAAAACGATACACCTAAGAGACTAGCCACTCCATTACTTAACTCGGGTGTTCTAAGGGGAAAAAACAATGTTCCTTCCGCAAAAACGTGATTTATGTCCGTCCGTTCGGTCGGCATTTACTCGGTTTTCGTCCGAACTTGGAAATGGACGAAACTCACTTATTTTGGAATTTAAAACCTCAAGATCAACAAGGCTTAGCCGAGATGTTTTAAGGCCAATACAGAACATTTGGACCATGGGAACGGGGTTTTGTCTGGACATTAAGCTTGGTATGTACTCAATTTTTGTTCCGAACTTATAATTGCACGAAACACACATGTTTTCGCATGGAAAATGATACACGTAAGAGACTAGCCACTCCATTCATTAACCCATGGCGTTCTAAGGGGAAAAAACAACGTTCCGCCCGTAAAAACGTGATTTATGTCCGTCCGTTCGGTCGGCATTTACTCGGTTTTCGGTCTAAACTTGGAAATGGACGAAACTCACTTGTTTTGGAATCTAAAACCTCAAGATCGACAAAGCTTAGCCGAGACGTTTTAAGGCCAATACAGAACATTTGGACTATGGGAATGGGGTTTTGTCCGGACATTCGGCTTGGTATGTACTCGATTTTTGTTCCGAACTTATAAGTGGACGAAACACACATGTTTCCGTATGGAAAACGATACACCTAAGAGACTAGCCACTCCATTACTTAACTCGGGGCATTTTCAAGGGAAAAAACAACGTTCCGTCTGTAAAAACGTGATATATGTCCGTACGTTGGGTCGGCATTTACTCGATTTTCGGTCCGAACTTGGAAATGGACGAAACTCACTTGTCTTGGAATCTAAAACCTCAAGATCGACAAGGCTTGGCCGGGACGTTTTAAGGCCAATACAGAACATTGGACCACGGGAACGATGTTTTGTCCGGACATTCGGCTTGGTATGTACTCGATTTTTGTTCCGAACTTATAAGTGGACGAAACACACATGTTTTCGCATGGAAAACGATACACCTAAGAGACTAGCAACTCCATTACTTGACTCGGGGCGTTCTAAGGGGAAAAAACAACGTTCCGTCCGTAAAAAAGTGATTTATGTCCGTCCGTTCGGTCGGCATTTACTCGGTTTTCGGTCCGAACTTGGAAATGGACGAAACACACTTGTTTTGGAATCTAAAACCTCAAGATCGACAAGGCTTAGCCGAGACGTTTTAAGGCCAATACAGAACATTTGGACCATGGGAACGTGGTTTTGCCCGGACATTCGGCTTGGTATGTACTCGATTTTTGTTCCGAACTTATAAGTGGACGAAACACACATGTTTTCGCATGGAAAACGATACACCTATGAGACTAGCAACTCCATTACTTAACTCAGGGCGTTCTAAGGTGAAAAAACAAGGTTCCGTCTGTAAAAACGAGATTTATGTCCGTCCGTTCGGTCGGTATTTACTCGGTTTTTGGTCCGAACTTTGAAATGGACGAAACTCACTTGTTTTGGAATCTAAAACCTCAAGATCGACAAGGCTTAGCCGAGACGTTTTAAGGCCAATACAGAACATTTGGACCATGGGAACGGAGTTTTGTCCGGACATTCGGCTTGGTATGTACTCGATTTTTGTTCCGAACTTATAAGGGGACAAAACACACATCTTTCCGCATGGAAAACGATACACGTAAGAGACTAGCCACTCCATTACTTAACTCGGGCGTACTAAGGGGAAAAAACAACGTTCCGTCCGGAAAAACGTGATTTATGTCCGTCCGTTCAGTCGGCATTTACTCGGTTTTCGGTCCGAACTTTGAAATGGACGAAACTCACTAGTTTTGTAATCTAAAACCTCAAGATCGACAAGGCTTAGCCGAGACGTTTAAAGGCCAATACAGAACATTTGGACCATGGGAACGGGGTTTTGTCTGGACATTTCGCTTGGTATGTACTCGATCTTTGTTCCGAGCTTATAAGTGCACGAAACACACATGTTTTCGCATGGAAAATGATACACCTAAGAGACTAGCCACTCCATTACTTAACTCGGGGCGTTCTAAGGGGAAAAAACAACGTTCCGTCCGTAAAAACGTGATTTATGTCCGTCCGTTCGGTCGGCATTTACTCGGTTTTCGGTCCGAACATGGAAATGGACGAAACTCACTTGTTTTGGAATCTAAAACCTCAAGATCGACAAGGCTTAGCCGAGACGTTTTAAGGCCAATACAGAACATTTGGACAATGGGAACGGAGTTTTGTCCAGACATTCGGCTTGGTATGTACTCGATTTTTGTTCCGAACTTATAAGTGGACGAAACACACATGTTATCGCATGAAAAACGATACACCTAAGAGACTAGCAACTCGATTACTTAACTCAGGGGGTTCTAACGGAGTTTTGTCCGGACATTCGGCTTGGTATGTACTCGATTTTTGTTCCGAACTTATAAGGGGACAAAACACACATCTTTCCGCATGGAAAACGATACACGTAAGAGACTAGCCACTCCATTACTTAACTCGGGCGTACTAAGGGGAAAAAACAACGTTCCGTCCGTAAAGACGTGATTTATGTCCGTCCGTTCTGTCGGCATTTACTCGGTTTTCGGTCCGAACATGGAAATGGACGAAACTCACTTGTTTTGGAATCTAAAACTCCAAGATCGACAAGGCTTAGCCGGGATGTTTTAAGGCCAATATAGAACATTTGGACCATGGGAACGGGATTTTATCCTGACATTCGGCTAGGTATGTACTCAATTTTTTTCGGAACTTATAAGTGGAAGCAACACACATGTTTCCGGGTGGAAAACGATACACCTAAGAGACTAGCCACTCCATTACTTAACTCAAGGCGTTCTAAGGTTAAAAAACAAGGTTCCGTCCGTAAAAACGAGATTTAAATCCGTCCGTTCGGTCGGCATTTACTCGGTTTTTGGTCCGAACTTGCAAATGGACGAAACTCACTTGTTTTGGAATCTAAAACCTCAAGATCGACAAGGATTAGCCGAGACGTTTTAAGCCCAATACAGAACATTTGGACCATGGGAACGGGGTTTTGTCCGGACATTCGGCTTGGTATGTACTCGATTTTTGTTCCGAACTTATAAGGGGACGAAACACACATGTTTTCGCGTGGAAAACGATACACCTAAGAGACTAGCCACTCCATTACTTAACTCGGGTGTTCTAAGGGGAAAAAACAATGTTCCTTCCGCAAAAACGTGATTTATGTCCGTCCGTTCGGTCGGCATTTACTCGGTTTTCGTCCGAACTTGGAAATGGACGAAACTCACTTATTTTGGAATTTAAAACCTCAAGATCAACAAGGCTTAGCCGAGATGTTTTAAGGCCAATACAGAACATTTGGACCATGGGAACGGGGTTTTGTCTGGACATTAAGCTTGGTATGTACTCAATTTTTGTTCCGAACTTATAATTGCACGAAACACACATGTTTTCGCATGGAAAATGATACACGTAAGAGACTAGCCACTCCATTCATTAACCCATGGCGTTCTAAGGGGAAAAAACAACGTTCCGCCCGTAAAAACGTGATTTATGTCCGTCCGTTCGGTCGGCATTTACTCGGTTTTCGGTCTAAACTTGGAAATGGACGAAACTCACTTGTTTTGGAATCTAAAACCTCAAGATCGACAAAGCTTAGCCGAGACGTTTTAAGGCCAATACAGAACATTTGGACTATGGGAATGGGGTTTTGTCCGGACATTCGGCTTGGTATGTACTCGATTTTTGTTCCGAACTTATAAGTGGACGAAACACACATGTTTCCGTATGGAAAACGATACACCTAAGAGACTAGCCACTCCATTACTTAACTCGGGGCATTTTCAAGGGAAAAAACAACGTTCCGTCTGTAAAAACGTGATATATGTCCGTACGTTGGGTCGGCATTTACTCGATTTTCGGTCCGAACTTGGAAATGGACGAAACTCACTTGTCTTGGAATCTAAAACCTCAAGATCGACAAGGCTTGGCCGGGACGTTTTAAGGCCAATACAGAACATTGGACCACGGGAACGATGTTTTGTCCGGACATTCGGCTTGGTATGTACTCGATTTTTGTTCCGAACTTATAAGTGGACGAAACACACATGTTTTCGCATGGAAAACGATACACCTAAGAGACTAGCAACTCCATTACTTGACTCGGGGCGTTCTAAGGGGAAAAAACAACGTTCCGTCCGTAAAAAAGTGATTTATGTCCGTCCGTTCGGTCGGCATTTACTCGGTTTTCGGTCCGAACTTGGAAATGGACGAAACACACTTGTTTTGGAATCTAAAACCTCAAGATCGACAAGGCTTAGCCGAGACGTTTTAAGGCCAATACAGAACATTTGGACCATGGGAACGTGGTTTTGCCCGGACATTCGGCTTGGTATGTACTCGATTTTTGTTCCGAACTTATAAGTGGACGAAACACACATGTTTTCGCATGGAAAACGATACACCTATGAGACTAGCAACTCCATTACTTAACTCAGGGCGTTCTAAGGTGAAAAAACAAGGTTCCGTCTGTAAAAACGAGATTTATGTCCGTCCGTTCGGTCGGTATTTACTCGGTTTTTGGTCCGAACTTTGAAATGGACGAAACTCACTTGTTTTGGAATCTAAAACCTCAAGATCGACAAGGCTTAGCCGAGACGTTTTAAGGCCAATACAGAACATTTGGACCATGGGAACGGAGTTTTGTCCGGACATTCGGCTTGGTATGTACTCGATTTTTGTTCCGAACTTATAAGGGGACAAAACACACATCTTTCCGCATGGAAAACGATACACGTAAGAGACTAGCCACTCCATTACTTAACTCGGGCGTACTAAGGGGAAAAAACAACGTTCCGTCCGGAAAAACGTGATTTATGTCCGTCCGTTCAGTCGGCATTTACTCGGTTTTCGGTCCGAACTTTGAAATGGACGAAACTCACTAGTTTTGTAATCTAAAACCTCAAGATCGACAAGGCTTAGCCGAGACGTTTAAAGGCCAATACAGAACATTTGGACCATGTGAACGGGGTTTTGTCTGGACATTTCGCTTGGTATGTACTCGATCTTTGTTCCGAGCTTATAAGTGCACGAAACACACATGTTTTCGCATGGAAAATGATACACCTAAGAGACTAGCCACTCCATTACTTAACTCGGGGCGTTCTAAGGGGAAAAAACAACGTTCCGTCCGTAAAAACGTGATTTATGTCCGTCCGTTCGGTCGGCATTTACTCGGTTTTCGGTCCGAACATGGAAATGGACGAAACTCACTTGTTTTGGAATCTAAAACCTCAAGATCGACAAGGCTTAGCCGAGACGTTTTAAGGCCAATACAGAACATTTGGACAATGGGAACGGAGTTTTGTCCAGACATTCGGCTTGGTATGTACTCGATTTTTGTTCCGAACTTATAAGTGGACGAAACACACATGTTATCGCATGAAAAACGATACACCTAAGAGACTAGCAACTCGATTACTTAACTCAGGGGGTTCTAACGTGAAAAAACAAGGTTCCGTCCGTAAAACGAGATTTATGTCCATCCGTTCGGTCGGCATTTACTCGGTTTTCGGTCCGAACTTTGAAATGGACGAAACTCACTAGTTTTGGAATCTAAAACCTCAAGAACGACAAGGCTTAGCCGAGACGTTTAAAGGCCAATACAGAACATTTGGACCATGGGAACGGGGTTTTGTCCGGACATTCCGCTTGGTATGTACTCGATTTTTGTTCTGAACTTAGAAGTGCACGAAACACACATGTTTTCGCATGGAAAACGATACACCTAAGAGACTAGCCATTCCATTACTTAACTCTGGGCGTTCTAAGGGGTAAAAACAATGTTCCGTCCGTAAAAACGTGATTTAGGTCCGTCCGTTCGGTCGGCATTTACTCGGTTTTCGGTCCGAACATGGAAATGGACGAAACTCACTTGTTTTGGAATCTAAAACCTCAAAATCGACAAATCTTAGCCGTGACGTTTTAAGGCCAATACAGAACATTTGGACCATGGGAACCGGGTTTTGTCCGGACATTCGGCTTGGTATGTACTCGATTTTTGTTCCGAACTTATAAGTGGACGAAACACACATGTTATCGCATGAAAAACGATACACCTAAGAGACTAGCAACTCGATTACTTAACTCAGGGGGTTCTAACGTGAAAAAACAAGGTTCCGTCCGTAAAACGAGATTTATGTCCATCCGTTCGATCGGCATTTACTCGGTTTTCGGTCCGAACTTTGAAATGGACGAAACTCACAAGTTTTGGAATTTAAAACCTCAAGAACGACAAGGCTTAGCCGAGACGTTTAAAGGCCAATACAGAATATTTGGACCATGGGAACGGGGTTTTGTCCGGACATTCCGCTTGGTATGTACTCGATTTTTGTTCCGAACTTATTAGGGGACGAAACACACATGTTTTCGTAAGGAAAACGATACACCTAAGAGACTAGCCACTCCATTACTTAACTCGGGCATTCTAAGGGGAAAAAACAACGTTCCATCTGTAAAAACGTGATTTATGTCCGTCCGTTCGGTCGGCATTTACTCGGTTTTCGGTCCGAACTTGCAAATGGACGAAACTCACTTGTTTTGGAATCTAAAACCTCAAGATCGACAAGGCTTAGCCGAGACGTTTAAAGGCCAATACAGAACATTTGGACCATGGGAACGGGGTTTTGTCCGGACATTCCGCTTGGTATGTACTCGATCTTTGTTCCGAACTTATAAGTGCACGAAACACACATGTTTTCGCATGGAAAACGATACACCTAAGAGACTAGCCATTCCATTACTTAACTCTGGGCATTCTAAGGGGTAAAAACAATGTTTCGTCCGTACAAACGTGATTTATGTTCGTCCGTTCGGTCGGCATTTACTCGGTTTTCGGTCCGAACATGGAAATGGACGAAACTCACTTGTTTTGGAATCTAAAACCTCAAGATCGACAAGACTTAGCCGTGACGTTTTAAGGCCAATACAGAACATTTGGACCATGGGAACGGGGTTTTGTCCGGACATTCGACTTGGTATGTAATCAATTTTTGTTCCGAACTTATAAGTGGACGAAACACACATGTTTTCGCATGGAAAACGGTACACCTAAGAGACTAGCCACTCCATTACTTAACTCGGGGCGTTCTAAGGGGAAAAAACAATGTTCCGTCCGTAAAAACGTGATTTATGTCCGTCCGTTCGGTCGGCATTTACTCGGTTTTCGGTCCGAACTTGGAAATGGACGAAACTCACTTATTTTGGAATCTAAAACCTCAAGATCGACAAGACTTAGCCGTGACGCTTTAAGGCCAATATAGAACATTTGGACCATGGGAACGGGGTTTTGTCCGGACATTCGACTTGGTATGTACTCGATTTTTGTTCCGAACTTATAAGTGGACGAAACACACATGTTTTCGCATGGAAAACGATACACCTAAGAGACTAGCCACTCAATAGCTTAACTCGGGGCGTTCTATGGGGAAAAAACACAATTCCGTCCTTAAAAACGTGATTTATGTCCGTCCGATTGGTCGGCATTTACTCAATTTTCGGTCCGAACTCGGAAATGGAAGAAACTCACTTGTTTTGGAATCTAAAACCTCAAGATCGACAAGGCTTAGCCGAGACGTTTTAAGGCCAATACAGAACATTTGGACCATGGGAACGGGGTTTTGTCCAGACATTCGGCTTGGTATGTACTCGATTTTTGTTCCGAACTTATAAGTGGACGAAACACACATGTTATCGCATGGAAAACGATACACCTAAGAGACTAGCAACTCCATTACTTAACTCAGGGGGTTCTAAGGTGAAAAAACAAGGTTCTGTCCATAAAAACGAGATTTAAGTCCGTTCTTTCGGTCGGCATTTACTCGATTTTAGGTCCGAACTTGCAAATGGACGAAACTCACTTGTTTTGGAATCTAAAACCTTAAAATCGACAAGGCTTAGCCGTGACCTTTTAAGGCCAATACAGAACATTTGGACCATGGGAACGGGGTTTTGTCTGGACATTCGGCTTGGTATGTACTCGATTTTTGTTCCGAACTTATAAGTGGACGAAACACACATGTATTCGCATGGAAAACGATACACCTAAGAGACCAGCCACTCCATAACTTAACTCGGGGCGTTCTAAGGGGAAAAAACAACGTTCCGTCCGTAAAGACGTGATTTATGTCCGTCCGTTCTGTCGGCATTTACTCGGTTTTCGGTCCGAACATGGAAATGGACGAAACTCACTTGTTTTGGAATCTAAAACCTCAAGATCGACAAGGATTAGCCGAGACGTTTTAAGCCCAATACAGAACATTTGGACCATGGGAACGGGGTTTTGTCCGGACATTCGGCTTGGTATGTACTCGATTTTTGTTCCGAACTTATAAGGGGACGAAACACACATGTTTTCGCGTGGAAAACGATACACCTAAGAGACTAGCCACTCCATTACTTAACTCGGGTGTTCTAAGGGGAAAAAACAATGTTCCTTCCGCAAAAACGTGATTTATGTCCGTCCGTTCGGTCGGCATTTACTCGGTTTTCGTCCGAACTTGGAAATGGACGAAACTCACTTATTTTGGAATTTAAAACCTCAAGATCAACAAGGCTTAGCCGAGATGTTTTAAGGCCAATACAGAACATTTGGACCATGGGAACGGGGTTTTGTCTGGACATTAAGCTTGGTATGTACTCAATTTTTGTTCCGAACTTATAATTGCACGAAACACACATGTTTTCGCATGGAAAATGATACACGTAAGAGACTAGCCACTCCATTCATTAACCCATGGCGTTCTAAGGGGAAAAAACAACGTTCCGCCCGTAAAAACGTGATTTATGTCCGTCCGTTCGGTCGGCATTTACTCGGTTTTCGGTCTAAACTTGGAAATGGACGAAACTCACTTGTTTTGGAATCTAAAACCTCAAGATCGACAAAGCTTAGCCGAGACGTTTTAAGGCCAATACAGAACATTTGGACTATGGGAATGGGGTTTTGTCCGGACATTCGGCTTGGTATGTACTCGATTTTTGTTCCGAACTTATAAGTGGACGAAACACACATGTTTCCGTATGGAAAACGATACACCTAAGAGACTAGCCACTCCATTACTTAACTCGGGGCATTTTCAAGGGAAAAAACAACGTTCCGTCTGTAAAAACGTGATATATGTCCGTACGTTGGGTCGGCATTTACTCGATTTTCGGTCCGAACTTGGAAATGGACGAAACTCACTTGTCTTGGAATCTAAAACCTCAAGATCGACAAGGCTTGGCCGGGACGTTTTAAGGCCAATACAGAACATTGGACCACGGGAACGATGTTTTGTCCGGACATTCGGCTTGGTATGTACTCGATTTTTGTTCCGAACTTATAAGTGGACGAAACACACATGTTTTCGCATGGAAAACGATACACCTAAGAGACTAGCAACTCCATTACTTGACTCGGGGCGTTCTAAGGGGAAAAAACAACGTTCCGTCCGTAAAAAAGTGATTTATGTCCGTCCGTTCGGTCGGCATTTACTCGGTTTTCGGTCCGAACTTGGAAATGGACGAAACACACTTGTTTTGGAATCTAAAACCTCAAGATCGACAAGGCTTAGCCGAGACGTTTTAAGGCCAATACAGAACATTTGGACCATGGGAACGTGGTTTTGCCCGGACATTCGGCTTGGTATGTACTCGATTTTTGTTCCGAACTTATAAGTGGACGAAACACACATGTTTTCGCATGGAAAACGATACACCTAAGAGACTAGCCACTCCATTACTTAACTCGGGGAGTTCTAAGGGGAAAGAACAACGTTCCGTCCATAAAAACGTGATTTATGTCCGTCCGTTCGGTCGGCATTTACTCGGTTTTCTGTTCGCAGTTGGAAATGGACGAAATTCACTTATTTTGGAATTTAAAACCTCAAGATCGACAAGGCTTAGCCGAGACGTTTTAAGGCCAATACAGAACATTTGGACAATGGGAACGGAGTTTTGTCCGGACATTCTGCTTGGTATGTACTCGATTTTTGTTCCGAAAGTATAAGGGGACGAAACACACATCTTTTCGCATGGAAAACGATACACGTAAGAGACTACCCACTCCATTACTTAACTCGGGGTGTTCTAAGGGGAAAAAACAATGTTCCGTCCGTAAAAACGTGATTTATGTCCGTCCGTACGGTCGACATTTACTCTGTCTTCGGTCCGAACATGGAAATAGACGAAACTCACTTGTTTTGGAATCTAAAACCTCAAGATCAACAAGGCTTAGCCGGGATGTTTTAAGGCTAATACAGAACATTTGGACCATGGGAACGGGGTTTTGTCCGGACATTCGGCATGGTATGTACTCGATTTTTGTTCGGAACTTATAAGTGGACGCAACAAACTTGTTTTCGGGTGGAAAACGACACACCTAAGAGACTAGCCACTCCATTACATAACTCAGGGCATTCTAAGGTTAAAAAACAAGGTTCCGTCCGTAAAAAGGAGATTTACGTCCGTCCGTTCGGTCGGCATTTACTCCGGTTTAGGTCCGAACTTGGAAATGGACGAAACTCACTTGTTTTGGAATCTAAAACCTCAAGATCGAAAAGGCTTAGCCGAGACGTTTTAAACCCAATACAGAACATTTGGACCATGGGAACGGGGTTTTGTCCGGACATTCGGCTTGGTATGTACTCGATTTTTGTTCTGAACTTATGAGTGGACGAAACACACATGTTTTCGCGTGGAAAACGATACACCTAAGAGACTAGCCACTCCATTACTTAACTCGGGGAGTTCTAAGGGGAAAGAACAACGTTCCGTCCATAAAAACGTGATTTATGTCCGTCCGTTCGGTCGGCATTTACTCGGTTTTCTGTTCGCAGTTGGAAATGGACGAAATTCACTTATTTTGGAATTTAAAACCTCAAGATCGACAAGGCTTAGCCGAGACGTTTTAAGGCCAATACAGAACATTTGGACAATGGGAACGGAGTTTTGTCCGGACATTCTGCTTGGTATGTACTCGATTTTTGTTCCGAAAGTATAAGGGGACGAAACACACATCTTTTCGCATGGAAAACGATACACGTAAGAGACTACCCACTCCATTACTTAACTCGGGGTGTTCTAAGGGGAAAAAACAATGTTCCGTCCGTAAAAACGTGATTTATGTCCGTCCGTACGGTCGACATTTACTCTGTCTTCGGTCCGAACATGGAAATAGACGAAACTCACTTGTTTTGGAATCTAAAACCTCAAGATCAACAAGGCTTAGCCGGGATGTTTTAAGGCTAATACAGAACATTTGGACCATGGGAACGGGGTTTTGTCCGGACATTCGGCATGGTATGTACTCGATTTTTGTTCGGAACTTATAAGTGGACGCAACAAACTTGTTTTCGGGTGGAAAACGACACACCTAAGAGACTAGCCACTCCATTACATAACTCAGGGCATTCTAAGGTTAAAAAACAAGGTTCCGTCCGTAAAAAGGAGATTTACGTCCGTCCGTTCGGTCGGCATTTACTCCGGTTTAGGTCCGAACTTGGAAATGGACGAAACTCACTTGTTTTGGAATCTAAAACCTCAAGATCGAAAAGGCTTAGCCGAGACGTTTTAAACCCAATACAGAACATTTGGACCATGGGAACGGGGTTTTGTCCGGACATTCGGCTTGGTATGTACTCGATTTTTGTTCTGAACTTATGAGTGGACGAAACACACATGTTTTCGCGTGGAAAACGATACACCTAAGAGACTAGCCACTCCATTACTTAACTCGGGGAGTTCTAAGGGGAAAGAACAACGTTCCGTCCATAAAAACGTGATTTATGTCCGTCCGTTCGGTCGGCATTTACTCGGTTTTCTGTTCGCAGTTGGAAATGGACGAAATTCACTTATTTTGGAATTTAAAACCTCAAGATCGACAAGGCTTAGCCGAGACGTTTTAAGGCCAATACAGAACATTTGGACAATGGGAACGGAGTTTTGTCCGGACATTCTGCTTGGTATGTACTCGATTTTTGTTCCGAAAGTATAAGGGGACGAAACACACATCTTTTCGCATGGAAAACGATACACGTAAGAGACTACCCACTCCATTACTTAACTCGGGGTGTTCTAAGGGGAAAAAACAATGTTCCGTCCGTAAAAACGTGATTTATGTCCGTCCGTACGGTCGACATTTACTCTGTCTTCGGTCCGAACATGGAAATAGACGAAACTCACTTGTTTTGGAATCTAAAACCTCAAGATCGACAAGGCTTAGCCGAGACGTTTTAAGGGCAATGCAGAACATTTGGACCATGGGAACGGGGTTTTGTCCGGACATTCGGCTTGGTATGTACTAGATTTTTGTTCTGAACTTATAAGGGGACGAAACACACATCTTTCCGCATGGAAAACGATACACCTAAGAGACTAGCCACTCCATTACTTAACTCGGGCATTCTAAGGGGAAAAAACAATGTTCCGCTTGTAAAAACGTGATTTATGTCCGTCCGTTCGGTCGGCATTTACTCGGTTTTCGTTCCGAACTTGCAAATGGACCAAACGCACTTGTTTTGGAATCTAAAACCTCAAGATCGACAAAGCTTAGCCGTGACGTTTTAAGGCCAATACAGAACATTTGGACCATGGGAACAGGGTTTTGTCCGGACATTCGGCTTGGTATGTACTCGATTTTTTTTCCAAACTTATAAGTGGACGAAACACACATGTATTCGCATGGAAAACGATACACCTAAGAGACAAGCCACTCAAATACTTCACTCGGGGCGTTCTAAGGGGAAAAACAACGTTCCGTCCGTAAAAACGTGATTTATGTCCGTCCGTTCTGGCGGCATTTACTCGGTTTTCGGTCCGAACATGGAAATGGACGAAACTCACTTGTTTTGGAATCTAAAACCTCAAGATCGACAAGGCTTAGCCGGGATGTTTTAAAGCTAATACAGAACATTTGGACCATGGGAACGGGGTTTTGTCCGGACATTCGGCATGGTATGTACTCGATTTTTGTTCGGAACTTATAAGTGGACGCAACAAACTTGTTTTCGGGAGGAAAACGATACACCTAAGAGACTAGCCACTCCATTACATAACTCAGGGCGTTCTAAGGTTAAAAAACAAGGTTTCGTCCCTAAAAAGGAGATTTACGTCCGTCCGTTCGGTCGGCATTTACTCGGGTTTAGGTCCGAACTTGGAAATGGACGAAACTCACTTGTTTTGGAATCTAAAACCTCAAGATCGACAAGGCTTAACCGAGACGTTTTAAACCCAATACAGAACATTTGGACCATGGGAACGGGGTTTTGTCCGGACATTCGGCTTGGTATGTACTCGATTTTTGTTCCGAACTTATAAGGGGAAGAAACACACATGTTTTCGCGTGGAAAACGATACACCTAAGAGACTAGCCACTCCATTACTTAACTCGGGGAGTTCTAAGGGGAAAAAACAACGTTCCGTCCATAAAAACGTGATTTATGTCCGTCTGTTCGGTCGGCATTTACTCGGTTTTCGGTTCGAACTTGGAAATGGACGAAATTCACTTGTTTGGGAATCTAAAACCTCAAGATCGACAAGGCTTAGCCGAGACGTTTTAAGGCCAATACAGAACATTTGGACAATGGGAACGGGGTTTTGTCCGGACATTCTGCTTGGTATGTACTCTATTTTTGTTCCGAACGTATAAGGGGACGAAACACACATCTTTTCGCATGGAAAACGATACACGTAAGAGACTAGGCACTCCATTACTTAACTCGGGGTGTTCTAAGGGGAAAAAACAATGTTCCGTCCGTAAAAACGTGATTTATGTCCGTCCGTACGGTCGACATTTACTCGGTCTTCGGTCCGAACATGGAAATAGACGAAACTCACTTGTTTTGGAATCTAAAACCTCAAGATCGACAAGGCTTAGCCGAGACGTTTTAAGGGCAATACAGAACATTTGGACCATGGGAACGGGGTTTTGTCCGGACATTCGGCTTGGTATGTACTAGATTTTTGTTCTGAACTTATAAGGGGACGAAACACACATCTTTCCGCATGGAAAACGATACACCTAAGAGACTAGCCACTCCATTACTTAACTCGGGCATTCTAAGGGGAAAAAACAATGTTCCGCTTGTAAAAACGTGATTTATGTCCGTCTGTTCGGTCGGCATTTACTCGGTTTTCGTTCCGAACTTGCAAATGGACAAAACGCACTTGTTTTGGATTCTAAAACCTCAAGATCGACAAAGCTTAGCCGTGACGTTTTAAGGCCAATACAGAACATTTGGACCATGGGAACAGGGTTTTGTCCGGACATTCGGCTTGGTATGTACTCGATTTTTTTTCCAAACTTATAAGTGGACGAAACACACATGTATTCGCATGGAAAACGATACACCTAAGAGACAAGCCACTCAAATACTTCACTCGGGGCGTTCTAAGGGGAAAAACAACGTTCCGTCCGTAAAAACGTGATTTATGTCCGTCCGTTCTGGCGGCATTTACTCGGTTTTCGGTCCGAACATAGAAATGGACGAAACTCACTTGTTTTGGAATCTAAAACCTCAAGATCGACAAGGCTTAGCCGGGATGTTTTAAAGCTAATACAGAACATTTGGACCATGGGAACGGGGTTTTGTCCGGACATTCGGCATGGTATGTACTCGATTTTTGTTCGGAACTTATAAGTGGACGCAACAAACTTGTTTTCGGGAGGAAAACGATACACCTAAGAGACTAGCCACTCCATTACATAACTCAGGGCGTTCTAAGGTTAAAAAACAAGGTTTCGTCCGTAAAAAGGAGATTTACGTCCGTCCGTTCGGTCGGCATTTACTCGGGTTTAGGTCCGAACTTGGAAATGGACGAAACTCACTTGTTTTGGAATCTAAAACCTCAAGATCGACAAGGCTTAACCGAGACGTTTTAAACCCAATACAGAACATTTGGACCATGGGAACGGGGTTTTGTCCGGACATTCGGCTTGGTATGTACTCGATTTTTGTTCCGAACTTATAAGGGGAAGAAACACACATGTTTTCGCGTGGAAAACGATACACCTAAGAGACTAGCCACTCCATTACTTAACTCGGGGAGTTCTAAGGGGAAAAAACAACGTTCCGTCCATAAAAACGTGATTTATGTCCGTCTGTTCGGTCGGCATTTACTCGGTTTTCGGTTCGAACTTGGAAATGGACGAAATTCACTTGTTTGGGAATCTAAAACCTCAAGATCGACAAGGCTTAGCCGAGACGTTTTAAGGCCAATACAGAACATTTGGACAATGGGAACGGGGTTTTGTCCGGACATTCTGCTTGGTATGTACTCTATTTTTGTTCCGAACGTATAAGGGGACGAAACACACATCTTTTCGCATGGAAAACGATACACGTAAGAGACTAGGCACTCCATTACTTAACTCGGGGTGTTCTAAGGGGAAAAAACAATGTTCCGTCCGTAAAAACGTGATTTATGTCCGTCCGTACGGTCAACATTTACTCGGTCTTTGGTCCGAACATGGAAATAGACGAAACTCACTTTTTTTGGAATCTAAAACCTCAAGATCGACAAGGCTTAGCCGAGACGTTTTAAGGGCAATACAGAACATTTGGACCATGGGAACGGGGTTTTGTCCGGACATTCGGCTTGGTATGTACTAGATTTTTGTTCCGAACTTATAAGGGGACGAAACACACATCTTTCCGCATGGAAAACGATACACCTAAGAGACTAGCCACTCCATTACTTAACTCGGGCGTTCTAAGGGGAAAAAACAACGTTCCGTCTGAAACCGGCACGAAGTGGTTTGACATCAATTTTGTGACAAAGTGTCTTTGGTTATCTCGCCTTGAATTCATTGTTAGGAAAATCAAGATGTACGCATGGTCGTCTCGTGTCCTTGTGTCTCTTAGGTCTGTCCAGGAAAAGTTATTGGGTTCTGGACGTACGTACCGGGTTAGGACGTACGTACGTCCACTGAAGCAGCAAACTTCTTTTGGTCAGGACGTACGTACTCAGTTAGGACGTTCGTACGTCCAAGTAGGCAGCAGACGTGTTTTCGTATGGAGACGTACGTACCGCATTAGAGCGTTCATACGTCATGTTAGGCAGCAGGCTTATTTTTGTGTAGCGACGTTCGAACGTCATATCGACGTACGAACGTCCAAAGTCGGTTTGCACAGTTTCGGCCCATTTTTCTAGGTTTTCAACCCTAAGTATAAATAGGGTTTCTCTTCCATAGAACAAGACAGTTCTTTGGCCGTCCATCCTTCTCCTTGTTCATGTGTTTTGGTTAGGTTTGTGATATTGAAATTGTTTGTGGCTATTGAACTCAATTCCCTTTCTTCCCCCTTTTCTCAATTCATATCTTTGTGATCTTCAAGAGTTATTGTGATTTCGGCTTCGAG
The DNA here is from genome assembly GCA_023053565.1 of Aquilegia eximia. NCBI lineage: Eukaryota > Viridiplantae > Streptophyta > Magnoliopsida > Ranunculales > Ranunculaceae > Aquilegia > Aquilegia eximia. The sequence continues at coordinate 591,881 of JALIGU010000017.1, forward strand.
TCTTCTTGTGTGTTCATCAAGAAGTCGAGTGTCTTGTGCGTACATCAAGGTGCTCTGGTGAAGTCAAGGTGTTAGAGATAACCAGGAGTATCAACTCGCAGTGAGTGCAGGTAGTTGATAGGTTTGTACATCTCTTTTCATCTAGTGGATTATTTTGTTGTCGCGAGGACAACCGTGGACGTTTCCCTGTTTGGGTTTTACCACGTTAAAAATTTCTGTGTGTTATTTACTTTCCGCGCATTATTTGTTTGCTTGTTTTGAATTCACATTTGTTATACTAGCACTATTTGTAGTTTCTCAATTGGTATCAGTCGCTGGGGGCTGGTTAAGGAGCGTAAAGGCTCACGCTAACGATCAATAGTGCTATGGATTACTCTGGTAAGACACATGTCTCGGTTGTTGCTCGAATGTCTGATGAGCAGTCAACTGACAGTAAAGAATGCTCTAGTAATTGTGACAGGGATTTGATTCTGGTGGACAATAATGATTGGGCTACTCTATACCGGTTATCCAGAAAGGAATGCCTAAGGTTGGAGGCACAAAATTGTATTCTTCAGGACAGACTTGACTTACTGTCTTCTAGTTCCTCATCTATGTCAATCCTGGATAGGGAACCTGTATCATGGCAGGTTGATAAGGTGGCTTTACTGGGTAATCTTGCTGCTCTTGAGCATGACAAGGTCGAATGGGAAGCGCGGTATAAGATTGTGTCCTCAGAACTAGACAAGGTCAAAAAGGAGTTGACTCGCCTTCAGTTGTTCGAAAAGTGCAATGGGTTGTCATCTTCTGAATTACCTCCACTGTTGCCCTATCCTCCTACCAAAAAGTCCGACATTCATCACTCTGTGGACACGGTTGGCATCCGGCGTAAGTGGAAACTGTTCAGGCGTGTTCCGCCTCAGGGAAGGAAACGTAAAATGCCGTGCTCACTATGCGGACAGTTTGGACATTGGGCCTCGCAGTGTGGTGTGGCTGCTCATGTTCCACAATCATGCAAGCTGTTTTCACAGCCGTCGTATGATTATCCATCTTATCCATATGCCTCTTACTCTTTTCGTTGTAATTTTGCAGGAAATGTTTCGAATGTGGCGATCACTGCTCTTCATGTCTCAAGTTCGGATACTGAGTGGTTACTTGATAGTGGTGCTTCAAAACATATGTCAGGTAATACCAAACTTTTCTCCTCCGTTACTGCTATAGATGGTGGAAGTGTTAATTTTGGGAATGGTAAGAGCTCTCCTGTGATTGGTAAGGGATTTGTCGCTGGTATTGGTTTATCTCCGAATGATGTTTGTTTGTTAGTTGATGGTTTGCGTGTAAATTTGATCAGTATTAGCCAACTGTGTGATACTGACCATACTGTTAATTTTTCCAAAAATATATGTACCGTGCTTGATAGTTCGGGTAAGTGTATCATGACAGGTAAACGAACATTGGATAATTGCTATGCCATTCAGCCGGTTGCATCTAGCATGAACTGCTTACCTAGCAAACTAAATGAAGGTCTATTGTGGCATCAACGACTAGGTCATGTCAACTTTGAACACCTGGACAATCTCACTCGGAATGAATATATTAAGGGAGTTCCTAGACTTGGAAGAAATCGAGACACTGTGTGTGGTGGGTGTCAACTAGGTAAACAGATACGTAGTCCACATTCCAAGAAAAAATCCATAACCACATCTTCTCCTTCAGATCTCTCCACTGTTCCTGCTGACCCTGAAAGGGTGTTTAATCTAGCTTCACCTCGTGTCAAACAATATCACTCCTTAGGAGATATCATTGGGGATATTAATGATCAGCGTCTGACTCGTCGGAGGGCCAAGGAGACAAATTGTGTTCATTATGTTTGTTATCTCTCTTCTCTTGAACCTAAAAATGTTACTGATGCTCTTATTGATGATGATTGGCTAGTTGCTATGCAGGAAGAACTCGGTCAGTTTAAGCGTAGTGATGTCTGGACGTTGGTTCCTAGACCTACTCACACTAATGTGGTTGGCACCAAGTGGATCTTTAAAAACAAATTGGATGAGTTCGGACAGATTGTGCGCAACAAGGCAAGGCTCGTGGCTCAGGGCTACAGTCAAATTGAAGGTATTGACTATGGAGAGACATTTGCTCCCGTGGCTAGGTTGGAATCTGTCAGGCTTCTTCTTGCTATGGCATGCCACTTGAATTTCAAGTTGTATCAAATGGATGTCAAAAGTGCATTTCTCAATGGTATTCTTAATGAGGAGGTCTATGTTGAACAACCTAAAGGGTTTGTGGATCACACTTTTCCGAATCATGTCTTCAAATTGCAAAAAGCACTGTATGGGTTAAAGCAGGCTCCTCGAGCTTGGTATGAACGTCTGACCTCCTTCTTACTGGGAAAAGGATTTGTTCGTGGCAGTGTTGATCGGACTCTGTTTATACTGAGAAAGAATAATGATGTTCTTCTCGCCCAAGTCTATGTGGATGATATAGTGTTTGGATCGACGTGCCCAAGTCTTTCTGAATCCTTCTCTCAATTAATGAGCTCTGAATTTGAAATGAGTTTAATGGGAGAACTGAATTTCTTTCTTGGCTTACAGGTCAAACAGTTTGATCATGGAGCTTTCATTTCTCAAACAAAGTATGCTAAAGAACTGGTTAAAAAATTCGGTCTCAGCACTTCCAGTGGTCAAGATACTCCCATGGGTGAGAGGGTACGTCTTGGTAAGGATATTATGGGTAAGTCTGTTGATATTCGTGAATATCGGAGTATGATTGGTAGTCTTTTGTATCTCACTGCTAGTCGTCCAGATATTTCTTATAGTGTTGGGGTATGTGCAAGATTTCAGGCTAACCCTAAAGAATCTCATTTCATTGCGGTTAAGCGTATTATTCGGTATGTTGCTAGCACTCTTGACTACGGGTTATGGTTCACCAGAGATACGAATAGTGTTGTGGCAGGCTATTGTGATGCTGATTGGGGTGGTAATCTTGATGATCGTCATAGTACCAGTGGTGGCTGTTTCTATGTTGGGAATAATCTTGTTTCCTGGCATAGCAAGAAACAATCATCTGTATCCATCTCTTCATGTGAGGCTGAGTATATAGCCGCAGCTAGTGCATGTACTCAACTTCTGTGGATGCGTCAGATGCTTCGGGATTATGGCATTCAACAGCAGGCGATGGACCTGTTCTGTGATAACACCAGTACCATTAGCATTTCCAAGAATCCGGTTCAACACTCACGCACAAAGCATATTGACATTCGTCACCATTTTCTTCGTGAGGCGGTCGAAAAGGGTGATATAGTAATGGAGTTCATTCCTACTGAACATCAGCTAGCAGATATTCTTACAAAACCTCTTGATGCAGGCCGATTCCATTCCTTGCGTAAGTCTATTGGGGTTGTCACTCTTCCCTAATTGTTTTGTTACCTTCTTCTTCTCTCTGGTATTGTCATTGTAGTTAGGATGTTTAGGTTCAGTTATTTATTATTGTTGCTGGTATTGAGGACATACTACTTTTTCTATTTGTGTGGATTCCATTTTACAGATGTTTCTAGTTTGGCGTCCTCAACTGTTTTTGTGTCATGCATAGTTGTAGGGTTACATCATACTCTCTTCGTCTTGGTAGTTTCTTGCATGATGCATTTCAATGTGGTTGGCTTGATATTTTCAAAACATGTATAACTCCAGTCTTCCATGGTTGTTTTTTCATGATCGTTGTTTTTATTTTCTTTATTATCTCACCTCTTGTACGTGGTCAATGACTCACAAAATCCCCAGCCATTTGAATGTCTTGAGAGCATACTCATTTGGCTAAGAACCCGTTGGGGCTGTGAGGGTCATGCTCTGACGGATGCACTCAAGAGATGTTAGTTCTTGTGTTGCACGTTATCATGGTATTGCACTTCTTGAGTGTGTTTTTGCCGAAAAGATGTAGGCTACACCCTACCCTCGTGTTCTGGTAAAAGATGGAGATATTTCATACTCCCACACGGGAATGGCATCTGTTTCAATGGTCTATAAAAAAATAAAAAAAAAAAAAAATGAAATGAATGAATAGTAGCTTTCGCATTTGTCCAGTTGAAAGACAAGACGAAAACCAATAGTGTGTGTTTTTCTTGTTGTGTTGTGATCTGGTTTAGTTCCATTTTGGGCTAGTTGCAAGTGACCTTCAATATTCTCTATGATCATATCTTTAGTCTGTTTTTCGGAGGTTGGTATTGGTCTATCAGGTTCTTCTACATACTTGCATCATTCTAGTAACTACCATGTCATGGTGTATGATGTCGTTCTTCGATTTTGCATTCTCTTGTGGTTGAGGTTTGTTTAATCTATATTCGGTTGTAATTGGAATTCGTATGATACGTAGAAGTGTTTTCTTGTGATGTCTCTCAATATCTGTTTTTGGCGTTATGTGGTTTATTATCTAGCTGTTAGGTTGGTTCTTCCTATTTTAAATAAAAAAAAAAAAAAAAAATAAATAAAAGGGTACGTCCGTACGCTTTTATGACGTTCGTATGTTTGGGGGTACAGATCTTTTTTAAACGTACGAACGTTCCTAGGACGTACGAACGTGATCTTTACCAGATGTTTGGTTTTTGGGTCCCGACGTTCGGACGTCTTAAGAGCGTACGAACGTCTGTCATACAGTCCAGCCAATTTGTGTTTACATTCAAATTTTTTTTTTGAACCAAAGGCTTACTGTTACATCAATCGTGCTTCTTTCTTCTCTCTTGCACGTACATAGGAAGTCTTCACCTTCTCTCAAGGTCTTTTCTTTGGTCTTTCTCTTCTTCTTCTTCCTTGATGGTTGTTTATTGCTTCTCTCAAGCAGCTTGTTTCTATTTCTTTGGTATTAGGCATGTTCTTGGATATTGCTATTTTCATGTTAGTTCAACTTGGTTTCTTTGTTTTGCAGTATTTTTTTTTGGTAATGGACCTCTTATTGGGCCCATGATAGGTTTTCTCCTCTATATAGGGGAGTCTTCTCCTCTTTTACTCCTATTGTATCTTCTTATCTCTTGCTAGTTCTATCTTTGTTCTTCAGAATTTTCTATGGCAGAATTTGCACTTCATGGAGTCTTTGTTCCGGGTGTTGGGTATGTGTCGTTCATGGTAATGGAGTACAAGAACAATGCCAAGGTTTGTCGTTTATGTCGCGTTCCCCATGGATTTGACTATGATCATCGACCTTTACTTCCTTCATGCATGGTTCTTGTCAATCATTGGGAAAGGCTACCGGGACATCTTCAGAATCACATCTTGGAGTTGGCTGGATACCCGAGGGTTTCAGGACTTGCTGCTCCTCTTACCGACTGTGGCTTGGACAGCAGAATTGGGGAGTTATTTTGTACGAGTGCTGATAGTCCTGTGCACACTCGGTGGAATAGCTATTCGGCTCGTGCGAAAGCTTTATGTCCTATCTTAAGCTTTATGTTCATATGATCGCTCGGTGGATTAGACTTCTACAAGCTTCCTCTAGGTCATTGGGAAAGGGTTTTTCGAATTCTTTAATTCGAGCTTTCTACTTTTGTCGTTTTTGGTTTTTCTGTTTATGGATTTCTCTGTTTGGTTATTAGTTGACTTTCTGAACTCTTAACAAGTTGGATTAGTTTTATATTTTTATATGTTTTGTATTCTTTGTTTGGTTTTGTTTTTTTTTTTCTTCTTGGTTATCTGTTTATTTTGTTCACTTGTTGTGACAAAAAGGGGGAGATTTATGACTCTAATTACTAACAATCGTCTTCCTGTTGTTAGGTTATTTTTGGGTCATGTTTCAGGTATGCTACATGTATGGGGGAGTTGCTCATGAAGTTTGGAGCTCATGAAGTATGGGGGAGTTGCTCGAAGGAACTTCTGTTGAATCCTTGATTGCTTCCGTTCGATCTCTGATGGTTAAAGCATCTTCCTAAAACTGAATAACAAGAATTGGTGACTTGTTATGTGTTTCTATCTTGAGTGATTTTGTAGGCATGTTTTATAAATGCCATGGTTTGGGATTGTAAGCACATTTTATAAGTGCTATTAGAGTCATAGGTTTTTGTCACAAAATCAATGTCAAAGGGGGAGATTGAAACCGGCACGAAGTGGTTTGACATCAATTTTGTGACAAAGTGTCTTTGGTTATCTCGCCTTGAATTCATTGTTAGGAAAATCAAGATGTACGCATGGTCGTCTCGTGTCCTTGTGTCTCTTAGGTCTGTCCAGGAAAAGTTATTGGGTTCTGGACGTACGTACCGGGTTAGGACGTACGTACGTCCACTGAAGCAGCAAACTTCTTTTGGTCAGGACGTACGTACTCAGTTAGGACGTTCGTACGTCCAAGTAGGCAGCAGACGTGTTTTCGTATGGAGACGTACGTACCGCATTAGAGCGTTCGTACGTCATGTTAGGCAGCAGGCTTATTTTTGTGTAGCGACGTTCGAACGTCATATCGACGTACGAACGTCCAAAGTCGGTTTGCACAGTTTCGGCCCATTTTTCTAGGTTTTCAACCCTAAGTATAAATAGGGTTTCTCTTCCATAGAACAAGACAGTTCTTTGGCCGTCCATCCTTCTCCTTGTTCATGTGTTTTGGTTAGGTTTGTGATATTGAAATTGTTTGTGGCTATTGAACTCAATTCCCTTTCTTCCCCCTTTTCTCAATTCATATCTTTGTGATCTTCAAGAGTTATTGTGATTTCGGCTTCGAGTCTTCTTGTGTGTTCATCAAGAAGTCGAGTGTCTTGTGCGTAAATCAAGGTGCTCTGGTGAAGTCAAGGTGTTAGAGATAACCAGGAGTATCAACTCGCAGTGAGTGCAGGTAGTTGATAGGTTTGTACATCTCTTTTCATCTAGTGGATTATTTTGTTGTCGCGAGGACAACCGTGGACGTTTCCCTGTTTGGGTTTTACCACGTTAAAAATTTCTGTGTGTTATTTACTTTCCGCGCATTATTTGTTTGCTTGTTTTGAATTCACATTTGTTATACTAGCACTATTTGTAGTTTCTCACCGTCCGTAAAAACGTGATTTATGTTCGTCCGTTCGGTCGGCATTTACTCGGTTTTCGGTCCGAACTTGCAAATGGACGAAACGCACTTGTTTTGGAATCTAAAACCTCAAGATCGACAAAGCTTAGCCGTGACGTTTTAAGGCCAATACAGAACATTTGGACCATGGGAACAGGGTTTTGTCCGGACATTCCGCTTGGTATGTACTCGATTTTTGTTCCGAACTTATAAGTGGACGAAACACACATGTATTCGCATGGAAAACGATACACCTAAGAGACAAGCCACTCCAATACTTCACTCGGGGCGTTCTAAGGGGAAAAACAACGTTCCGTCCGTAAAAACGTGATTTATGTCCGTCCGTTCTGGCGGCATTTACTCAGTTTTCGATCCGAACATGGAAATGGACGAAACTCACTTGTTTTGGAATCTAAAACCTGAAGATCGACAAGGCTTAGCCGGGATGTTTTAAGGCTAATACAGAACATTTGGACCATGGGAACGGGGTTTTGTCCGGACATTCGGCATGGTATGTACTCGATTTTTGTTCGGAACTTATAAGTGGACGCAACACACTTGTTTTCGGGTGGAAAACGATACACCTAAGAGACTAGCCACTCCATTATATAACTCAGGGCGTTCTAAGGTTAAAAAACAAGGTTCCGTCCGTAAAAAGAAGATTTACGTCCGTCCGTTCGGTCGGCATTTACTCGGGTTTAGGTCCGAACTTGGAAATGGACGAAACTCACTTGTTTTGGAATCTAAAACCTCAAGATCGACAAGGCTTAGCCGAGACGTTTTAAACCCAATACAGAACATTTGGACCATGGAAACAGGGGTTTTGTCCGGACATTCGGCTTGGTATGTACTCGATTTTTGTTCTGAACTTATAAGTGGACCCGATGAACTCCAGACTTTTCACGCCCGATGGCGCCCGAGCTCATTTTTTCCCGCACAAAGTCATTTTTCCTCGCACAAAACCCCCCCAATCTCATTTTCCCTCGGACCACATGCCAAATTATCATTTTTATGCCTACTTGTCCGAGGAAAATCCAAATTCAGCTGGGTGGATATCCCTCGGACAAGTTGGAAGAAAAGTGATAATTTGGCCTTTGGTGCTAGGAAAAATGGGATTGGTGGGATTTTGTTCGAGGAAAAAGGAGTTTGTGCGGGAAGAATTGAGCCTTGGCGTGAAAAGTCCGGAGTTCCTCGGGCGGTGGGGGTGCTACCCCGCACATCGAGTAGAATGGCTCGAGCCAAAGTTCGGCTGAGTGGATTTCCCTCAGACAAGTTGGGTGAAAAGTGATAATTTGGCATTTGGTCCGAGGAAAAATGAGATTGGTGTGTTTTTGTTCAAGGAAAAATGAGTTTGTGCGGGAAATAATGAGCTTGGGTGTGAAAGTCCGGAGTTCCTCGGGCGGTGGGGGTGCTACCCCACACATCGGGTAGAATGGCTCGAGCGAAAGTTCAGCTATGTGGATTTCTCTCGAACAAGTTGGGTGAAAAGTGATAATTTGGCATTTGGTCCGAGGAAAAATGAGATTGGTGGGATTTTCTGTGAGGAAAATGAGTTTGTGCGGGAAAAATTGAGCCTTGGCGTGAAAAGACCGGGGTTCCTCAGGCGGTGGGGGTTCTACCCCGCACATCGGGTAGAATGGCTCGAGCAAAAGTTCAGCTGGGTGGATTTCCCTCGGACAAGTTAGGTGAAAAGTGATAATTTGGCATTTGGTCCGAGGAAAAATGAGATTGGTGGGTTTTTGTCCGAGGAAAAATGAGTTTGTGCGGGAAAAAAATGAGCTTAGGCGTGAAAGTCCGGAGTTTCTCGGGCGGTGGGGGTGCTACCCCGTACATCGGGTAGAATGGCTCGAGCAAAAGTTCAGCTGGGTGGATTTCCCTCGGACAAGTTGGCAGAAAAGTGATAATTTGGCCTTTGGTCCGAGGAAAAATGAGATTGGTGGGACTTTGTGCGAGGAAAAATGAGTTTGTGCGGGAATAAAATGAGCTTGGGCGTGAAATTTCGGAGTTCCTCGGGCGGTGGGAGTGCTACCCCGCACATCGGGTAGAATGGCTCGAGCAAAAGTTTAGCTGGGTTGATTTCCCTCGGACAAGTTTGGTGAAAAGTGATAATTTGTCCTTTGGTCCGAGGAAAAATGACTTTGGGCGTTGGTTTTCCGAGGAAAAAAAAGTTTGTGCGGGAAAAAAATGAGCTTGGGCGTGAAAGTCCGGAGTTCCTCGGGCGGTGGGGGTGCTACTCCGCACATCGGGTAGAATGGCTCGAGCAAAAGTTCAGCTGGGTGGATTTCCCTCGGACAAGTTGGGTGAAAAGTGATAATTTGGGATTGGGTCCGAGGAAAAATGAGATTGGTGGGTTTTTGTCCGAGGAAAAATGAGTTTGTGATGGAAAAATGAGCTTGGGCGTGAAAGTCCGGAGTTCCTCGGGCGGTGGGGGTGCTTCCCCCACACATCGGGTAGAATGGCTCGAGCAAAAGTTCAGCTGGGTGGATTTCTCTCGGACAAGTTGGGTGAAAATTGATAATTTGGCATTTGGTCCGAGGAATAATGATATTGATGGGTTTTTGTCCGAGGAAAAAGGAGTTTGCGCGGGAAAAATTGAGCCTTGGCGTGAAAAGTCTGGAGTTCCTTGGGCGGTGGGCGTGCTACCCCGTACATCGGGAAGAATGGCTCCAGCAAAAGTTCAGCTAGGTGGATTTCCCTCGGACAAGTTGGCAGAAAAGTGATAATTTGGCCTTTGGTCCGAGTAAAAATGAGATTGGTGGGATTTTGTGCGAGGAAAAAGGAGTTTGTGCGGGAAAAATTGAGCCTTGGCGTGAAAAGTCCGGAGTTCCTCGGGCGGTGGGGGTGCTACCCCGCACATCGAGTAGACTGGCTCGAGCAAAAGTTCAGCTGGGTGGATTTCCCTCAGACAAGTTGGGTGAAAAGTGATAATTTGGCATTTGGTCCGATGAAAAATGAGATTGGTGTGTTTTTGTCCGAGGAAAAATGAGTTTGTGCTGGAAATAATGAGCTTGGGCGTGAAAGTCCGGAGTTCCACGGGCGGTGGGGGTGCTACCCCACACATCGGGTAGAATGGCTGGAGCAAAAGTTCAGCTGGGTGGATTTCTCTCGGACAAGTTGGGTGAAAAGTGATAATTTGGCATTTGGTCCGAGGAATAATGACATTGGTGGGTTTTTGTTCGAGGAAAAAAGAGTTTGTGCGGTAAAAAATGAGCTTGGGCGTGAAAGTCCGGAGTTCCTCGGGCGGTGGGGGTGCTTCCCCCACACATTCGGTAGAATGGCTCGAGCAAAAGTTCAGCTGGGTGGATTTCTCTCGGACAAGTTGGGTGAAAATTGATAATTTGGCATTTGGTCCGAGGAATAATGATATTTATGGGTTTTTGTCCGAGGAAAAAGGAGTTTGCGCGGGAAAAATTGAGCCTTGGCGTGAAAAGTCCGGAGTTCCTTGGGCGGTGGGCGTGCTACCCCGTACATCGGGAAGAATGGCTCCAGCAAAAGTTCAGCTAGGTGGATTTCCCTCGGACAAGTTGGCAGAAAAGTGATAATTTGGCCTTTGGTCCGAGTAAAAATGAGATTGGTGGGATTTTGTGCGAGGAAAAAGGAGTTTGTGCGGGAAAAATTGAGCCTTGGCGTGAAAAGTCCGGAGTTCCTCGGGCGGTGGGGGTGCTACCCCGCACATCGAGTAGACTGGCCCGAGCAAAAGTTCAGCTGGGTGGATTTCCCTCAGACAAGTTGGGTGAAAAGTGATAATTTGGCATTTGGTCCGATGAAAAATGAGATTGGTGTGTATTTGTCCGAGGAAAAATGAGTTTGTGCGGGAAATAATGAGCTTGGGCGTGAAAGTCCGGAGTTCCACGGGCGGTGGGGGTGCTACCCCACACATCGGGTAGAATGGCTGGAGCAAAAGTTCAGCTGGGTGGATTTCTCTCGGACAAGTTGGGTGAAAAGTGATAATTTGGCATTTGGTCCGAGGAATAATGACATTGGTGGGTTTTTGTTCGAGGAAAAAAGAGTTTGTGCGGTAAAAAATGAGCTTGGGCGTGAAAGTCCGGAGTTTCTCGGGCGGTGGGGGTGCTACCCCGCACATCGGGTAGAATGGCTCGAGCAAAAGTTCAGCTGGGTGGATTTTGCTCGGACAAGTTGGCAGAAAAGTGATAATTTGGCCTTTGGTCCGAGGAAAAATGAGATTGGTTGGATTTTGTGCGAGGAAAAAGGAGTTTGTGCGGGAAAAAAATGAACTTGGGTGTGAAAGTCCGGAGTTCCTCGGGCAGTGGGGGTGCTACCCCGCACATCGGGTAGAATGGCTCGAGCAAAGGTTCGGCTGGGTGGATTTCCCTCGGACAAGTTTGGTGAAAAGTGATAATTTGACCTTTGGTCGGAGCAAAAATGACTTTCGGCGTTGGTTATCAGAGGAAAAAAGAGTTTGTAGGGGAAACAAATGAGCTTGGGGGTGAAAGTCCGGAGTTCCTCGGGCGGTGGGGGTGCTACCCTGCACATCGGGTAGAATGGCTCGAGCAAAATTTCAGCTGGGTGGATTTCCCTCGGACAAGTTGGCAGAAAAGTGATAATTTGGCCTTTGGTCCGAGGAAAAATGAGATTGGTGTGTTTTTGTCCGAGGTAAAATGTGTTTGTGCGGGAAATAATGGGCTTGGGCGTGAAAGTCCGGAGTTCCTCGGGCGGTGGGGGTGCTACCCCACACATCGGGTAGAATGGCTCGAGCAAAATTTCAGCTGGGTTGATTTCCCTCGGACAAGTTTGGTGAAAAGTGATAATTTGGCCTTTGGTCCGAGGAAAAATGACTTTGGGCGTTGGTTGTCCGAGGAAAAAAGAGTTTGTGCGGGACAAAAATGAGCTTGGGCGTGAAAGTTCAGAGTTCCTCGGGCGGTGGGGGTGCTACCCCGCACATCAGGTAGAATGGCTCTAGCAAAAGTTCAGCTGGCTGGATTTCCCTCGGACAAGTTAAAAGTGATAATTTGGTCTTTGGTCGGAGAAAAAATGACTTTGGGTGTTGGTTGTCCGAGGAAAAAAGAGTTTGTGCGGGAAAAAAATGAGCTTGGGCTTGAAAGTCCGGAGTTCCTCGGGCGGTGGTGGTGCTACCCCGCACATCAGGTAGAATGGCTCGAGCAAAAGTTCAGCTGGGTGGATTTCCGTCGGGCAAGTTGGCAGAAAAGTGATAATTTGGCCTTTGGTCCGAGGAAAAATGAGATTGGTGGGATTTTGTGCGAGGAAAAATGAGTTTGTGCGGAAAAAATTTATCCTTGGAGTGAAAAGTCCGGAGTTCCTCGGACGGTGGTGGTGCTACTCCGCACATCGGGTAGAATGGCTCGAGCAAAAGTTCAGCTGGGTGGATTTCCCTCGTACAAGTTGGCAGAAAAGTGATAATTTGGCATTTGGTCCGAGGAAAAATGAGATTGGGGGGTTTTTGTGTGAGGAAAAAAAAGTTTGTGCTTGAAAAAATGAGCCTGGGCGTGAAAAGGCTGGACTTCCTCGGGCTGTGGGCGTGCTACCCCGCACATCTGGAAGAATGGCTCGAGCAAATGTTCAGCTGGGTGGATTTCCCTCGGACAAGTTGGGTGAAAAGTGATAATTTGGCATCTGGTCCGAGGAAAATTAGATTGGTGGGTTTTTTTCCGAGGGAAAATGAGTTTGTGCGGGAAATTATGAGCTTGGGCGTGAAAGTCCGGAGTTCCTCGGGCGGTGGGGGTGCTACCCCGCACATCGGCCATTTTGGCTCGAGCAAAGGTGTAGCTGGGTTGGTTTGCATCGGGCAAGTGGTGGTCCGAGGCAAAATGACTTTGGGCAGCTTCGGCCTCCAAAGTCCGGGATTTTCTGTCTGGGGGGTGCTCCCTCGCACATCAGGCAATTTGGATCGAGGAAAAGTGTGCTGAGTTGGTTTCCCATATACTAGAGGGAATAAAAATGAGTTTGATCAATGGTTGTCCGAGGAAAAGTTGAGGTTGTCCGAGAGAAAAATGAAGTTCGGGCGAAAAATCTGCTCCTATGCGGGAAAAAGCTGCTCCTATGCGGGAAAAATTCAATGTTCCCTTTTGTTTTTTGAGCAAAAGCACGTTTGTATATATAGGGGGGAGGTAGTTTGGGAGATGGCAAGCCTTGGCAAGGCAAAAACCCCCCAAGG
>JALIGU010000017.1:610000-615000 GCA_023053565.1 Aquilegia eximia
GGGCGTGAAAAGTCCGAAGTTCCTCGGGCGGTGGGGGTGCTCCCCCGCACATCGGGCAATATGGCTCGAGCAAAAGTTCAGCTGGGTGGATTTTCCTCGGACAAGTAGGCATAAAAATGATAATTTGGCATGTGGTCCGAGGAAAAATGAGATTGGGGGGTTTTTGTTCGAGGAAAAATGACTTTGTGCGGGAAAAATGAGCTCAGGCGCCATCGGGCGTGAAAAGTCCGAAGTTCCTCGGGCGGTGGGGATCCTCCCCCGCACATCGGGCAATATGGCTCGAGCAAAAGTTCAGCTGGGTGGATTTTCCTCGGACAAGTAGGCATAAAAATGATAATTTGGCATGTGGTCTGAGGAACAATGAGGTTGGGGGCTTTTTGTACGAGGATAAATGACTTTGTGCGGGAAAAAATGAGCTCGGGTGCCATCGTACGTGAAAAGTCCGAAGTTCCTCGGGCGGTGGGGGTGCTCCCCCGCACATCGGGCAATATGGCTCGAGCAAAAGTTCAGCTGGGTGGATTTTCCTCGGACAAGTAGGCATAAAAATGATAATTTGGCATGTGGTCCGAGGAACAATGAGGTTGGGGGCTTTTTGTACGAGGATAAATGACTTTGTGCGGGAAAAAATGAGCTCGGGTGCCATCGTACGTGAAAAGTCCGAAGTTCCTCGGGCGGTGGGGGTGCTCCCCCGCACATTGGGCAATATGGCTCGAGCAAAAGTTCAGCTGGGTGGATTTTCCTCGGACAAGTAGGCATAAAAATGATAATTTGGCATGTGGTCTGAGGAAAAATGAGATTGGGGGGTTTTTGTTCGAGGAAAAATGACTTTGTGCGGGAAAAAATGAGCTCGGGCGCCATCGGGCGTGAAAAGTCCGGAGTTCCTCGGGCTGTGGGGGTGCTCCCCCGCACATCGGGCAATAGTGCTCGAGCAAAAGTTCAGGTGGGTGGATTTTCCTCGGACATGTAGGCATAAAAATGATAATTTGGCATGTGGTCCGAGGAAAAATGAGATTTGGGGGTTTTTGTTCGAGTATAAATGACTTTGTGTGGGAAAAAATGAGCTCGGGCGCCATCAGGCGTGAAAAGTTCGGAGTTCCTCGGGCGGTGGGGGTGCTCCCCCGCACATCGGGCAATATGGCTGGAGCAAAAGTTCATCTGGGTGGATTTTCCTCGGACAAGTAGGCATAAAAATGATAATTTGGCATATGGTCCGAGGAAAAATGAGATTAGGGGGTTTTTGTTCGAGGAAAAATGACTTTGTGCGGGAAAAAATGAGCTCGGGCGCCATCGGGCATGAAAAGTCCGGAGTTCCTCGGGCGGTGGGGGTGCTCCCCCGCACATCGGGCAATAGGGCTCGAGCAAAAGTTCAGCTGAGTGGGTTTTCTTCAGACAAGTAGGCATAAAAATTTGGCATGTGGTCCGAGGAAAAATGAGATTGGGGGTTTTTGTTTGAGGAAAAATGACTTTGGGGCGCCATCGGGCGTGAAAAGTCCAGAGTTCCTCGGGCGGTGGGGGTGCTCCCCCGCACATCGGGCAATATGGCTCGAGCAAAAGTTCAGATGAATGGATTTTCCTCGGACAAGTAGGCATAAAAATGATAATTTGGCATGTGGTCCGAGGAAAAATGAGATTGGGGGGTTTTTGTTCGAGGAAAAATGACTTTGAGCGAGAAAAAATGAGCTCGGGCGCCATCAGGCGTGAAAAGTTTGGAGTTCCTCGGGCGGTGGGGGTGCTCCCTCGCATATCGGCCAATATGGCTGGAGCAAAAGTTCATCTGGGTGGATTTTCCTCGGACAAGTAGGCATAAAAATGATAATTTGGCATGTGGTCCGAGTAAAAATGAGATTGGGGGGGTTTTGTTAGAGGAAAAATGACTTTGTGCGGGAAAAAATGAGCTCGGGCGCCATCGGGCGTGAAAAGTCCGAAGTTCCTCGGGCGGTGGGTGCTCCCCCGCACATCGGGCAATATGGCTGGAGCAAAAGTTCATCTGGGTGGATTTTCCTCGGACATGTAGGCATAAAAATGATAATTTGGCATGTGGTCCGAGGAAAAATGAGATTGTGGGGTTTTTGTTCGAGGAAAAATGAATTTGTGCGGGAAAAAATGAGGTCGGGCGCCATCGGGCGTGAAAAGTCCGGAGTTCCTCGGGCGGTGGGGGTGCTCCCCCGCACATCGGGCAATAGGGCTCGAGCAAAAGTTCAGCTGAGTGGGTTTTCCTCGGACAAGAAGGCATAAAAATGATAATTTGGCATGTGGTCCGAGGAAAAATGAGATTGGGGGGTTTTTGTTCGAGGAAAAATGACTTTGTGAGGCAAAAAATGAGCTCGGGCGCCATCGGGCGTGAAAAGTCCGAAGTTCCTCGGGCGGTGGGGGTGCTCCCCCGCACATCGGGCAATGTGGCTCGAGCAAAAGTTCAGATGAGTGGATTTTCCTCGGACAAGTAGGCATAAAAATGATAATTTGGCATGTGGTCCGAGGAAAAATGAAATTGGGGGGTTTTTGTTCGAGGAAAAATGACTTTGAGCGAGAAAAAATGAGCTCGGGCGCCATCGGGCGTGGAAAGTCCGGAGTTCCTCGGGCGGTAGGGGTGCTCCCCCGCACATCGGGCAATATGGCTCGAGCAAAAGTTCAGCTGGGTGGATTTTCCTCGGACAAGTCGGCATAAAAATGATATTTTGGCATGTGGTCCAAGGAAAAATGAGACTGGGGGGTTTTTTTTCCAGGAAAAATGACTTTGTGAGGCAAAAAATGAGCTCGGGCGCCATCGGGCGTGAAAAGTCCGAAGTTCCTCGGGCGGTGGGTGCTCCCCCGCACATCGGGCAATGTGGCTAGAGCAAAAGTTCATCTGGGTGGATTTTCCTCGGACAAGTAGGCATAAAAATGATAATTTGGCATGTGGTCCGAGGAAAAATGAGATTAGGGGGTTTTTGTTCGAGGAAAAATGACTTTGTGCAGGGAAAAAATGAGCTCGGGCGCCATCGGGCGTGAAAAGTCCGAAGTTCCTCGGGCGGTGGGTGCTCCCCCGCACCTCGGGCGGTGAAGGTGCTCCCCCGCACATCGGGCAATATGGCTCGAGCAAAAGTTCAGCTGGGTGGATTTTCCTCGGACAAGTAGGCATAAAAATGATAATTTGGCATGTGGTCCGAGGAAAAATGAGATTAGGGGGTTTTTGTTCGAGGAAAAATGACTTTGTGCGGGAAAAAATGAGCTCGGGCGCCATCGGGCGTGAAAAGTCCGGAGTTCCTCGGGCGGTGGGGGTGCTCCCCCGCACATCGGGCAATAGGGCTCGAGCAAAAGTTCAGCTGAGTGGGTTTTCTTCAGACAAGTAGGCATAAAAATGATAATTTGGCATGTGGTCCGAGGAAAAATGAGATTGGGGGGTTTTTGTTCGAGGAAAAATGACTTTGTGAGGGAAAAAATGAGCTCAGGCGCCATCGGGCGTGAAAAGTCCGGAGTTCCTCGGGCGGTGGGGGTGCTCCCCCGCACATCGGGCAATATGGCTCGAGCAAAAGTTCAGATGAGTGGATTTTCCTCGGACAAGTAGGCATAAAAATGATAATTTGGCATGTGGTCCGAGGAAAAATGAAATTGGGGGGTTTTTGTTCGAGGAAAAATGACTTTGAGCGAGAAAAAATGAGCTCGGGCGCCATCGGGCGTGGAAAGTCCGGAGTTCCTCGGGCGGTAGGGGTGCTCCCCCGCACATCGGGCAATATGGCTCGAGCAAAAGTTCAGCTGGGTGGATTTTCCTCGGACAAGTCGGCATAAAAATGATATTTTGGCATGTGGTCCAAGGAAAAATGAGATTGGGGGGTTTTTTTTCCAGGAAAAATGACTTTGTGAGGCAAAAAATGAGCTCGGGTGCCATCGGGCGTGAAAAGTCCGAAGTTCCTCGGGCGGTGGGTGCTCCCCCGCACATCGGGCAATGTGGCTAGAGCAAAAGTTCATCTGGGTGGATTTTCCTCGGACAAGTAGGCATAAAAATGATAATTTGGCATGTGGTCCGAGGAAAAATGAGATTAGGGGGTTTTTGTTCGAGGAAAAATGACTTTGTGCGGGAAAAAATGAGCTCGGGCGCCATCGGGCGTGAAAAGTCCGAAGTTCCTCGGGCGGTGGGTGCTCCCCCGCACCTCTGGCGGTGGAGGTGCTCCCCCGCACATCGGGCAATATGGCTCGAGCAAAAGTTCAGCTGGGTGGATTTTCATCGGACAAGTAGGCTTAAAAATGATAATTTGGCATGTGGTCCGAGGAAAAATGAGATTAGGGGGTTTTTGTTCGAGGAAAAATGACTTTGTGCGGGAAAAAATGAGCTCGGGCGCCATCGGGCGTGAAAAGTCCGGAGTTCCTCGGGCGGTGGGGGTGCTCCCCCGCACATCGGGCAATAGGGCTCGAGCAAAAGTTCAGCTGAGTGGGTTTTCTTCAGACAAGTAGGCATAAAAATGATAATTTGGCATGTGGTCCGAGGAAAAATGAGATTGGGGGGTTTTTGTTCGAGGAAAAATGACTTTGTGAGGGAAAAAATGAGCTCGGGCGCCATCGGGCGTGAAAAGTCCGGAGTTCCTCGGGCGGTGGGGATGCTCCCCCGCACATCGGGCAATATGGCTCGAGTAAAAGTTCAGATGAGTGGATTTTCCTCGGACAAGTAGGCATAAAAATGATAATTTGGCATGTGGTCCGAGGAAAAATGAGATTGGGGGGTTTTTGTTCGAGGAAAAATGACTTTGAGCGAGAAAAAATGAGCTCGGGCGCCATCGGGCGTGGAAAGTCCGGAGTTCCTCGGGCGGTGGGGGTGCTCCCCCGCACATCGGGCAATATGGCTCGAGCAAAAGTTCAGCTGGGTGGATTTTCCTCGGACAAGTCGGCATAAAAATGATATTTTGGCATGTGGTCCGAGGAAAAATGAGATTGGGGGGTTTTTTTTCGAGGAAAAATGACTTTGTGCGGGAAAAAATGAGCTCGGGCGCCATCGGGCGTGAAAAGTCCGGAGTTCCTCGGGCGGTGGA
>JALIGU010000017.1:625000-660000 GCA_023053565.1 Aquilegia eximia
AAATGACTTTGTCCGGGAAAAAATGAGCTCGGGCGCCATCGGGCGTGAAAAGTCCGGAGTTCCTCGGGCGGTGGGAGTGCTCCCCCGCACATCGGGCAATATGGCTCGAGCAAAAGTTCAGCTGGGTTGACTTTCATCCGACAAGTAGGCATAAAAATGATAATTTGGCATGTGGTCCGAGGAAAAATGAGATTGGGGGGTGTTTGTGCGAGGAAAAATGACTTTATGCGGGAAAAAATGAGCTCAGGCGCCATCCGGCGTGAAAAGTTCGGAGTTCCTCGGGCGGTGGGGGTGCTCCCCCGCACATCGGGCAATATGGTTCGAGCAAAAGTTCATCTGGGTGGATTTTACTCGGACAAGTAGGAATAAAAATGATAATTTGGCATGTGGTCCGAGGAAAAATGAGATTGGGGGGTTTTAATGCGAGGAAAAATGACTTTGTGCGGGAAAAAATGAGCTCGGGCGCCATCGGGCGTGAAAAGTCCGGAGTTCCTCGGGCGGTGGGAGTGCTCCCCCGCACATCGGGCAATATGGCTCGAGCAAAAGTTCAGCTGGGTGGATTTTCATCGGACAAGTAGGCATAAAAATGATAATTTGGCATGTGGTCCGATGAAAAATGAGACTGGGGGGTTTTTGTGCGAGGAAAAATGAATTTGTGCGGGAAAAAATGAGCTCGGGCGCCATCAGGCGTGAAAAGTCCAGAGTTCCTCGGGCGGTGGGGGTGCTCCCCTGCAGATCGGGCAATATGGCTCGAGCAAAAGTTCATCTGGGTGGATTTTCCTCGGACAAGTAGGCATAAAAATGATAATTCGGCATGTGTCCCGAGGAAAAATGAGATTGGGGGGTTTTTGTTCGAGGAAAAATGACTTTATGTGGGAAAAAATGAGCTCGGGCGCCATCGGGCGTGAAAAGTCCGGAGTTCCTCGGGCGGTGGGGGTGCTCCCCCGCACATCGGGCAATATGGCTCGAGCAAAAGTTCATCTGGGTGGATTTTCCTCGGACAAGTAGGCATAAAAATGATAATTCGGCATGTGTCCCGAGGAAAAATGAGATTGGGGGGTTTTTGTTCGAGGAAAAATGACTTTATGCGGGAAAAAATGAGCTCGGGCGCCATCGGGCGTGAAAAGTCCGGAGTTCCTCGGGCGGTGGGGGTGCTCCCCCGCACATCGGGCAATATGGCTTGAGCAAAAGTTCATCTGGGTGGATTTTCCTCCGACAAGTAGGAATAAAAATGATAATTTGGCATGTGGTCCGAGGAAAAATGAGATTGGGGGGTTTTTGTGCGAGGAAAAATTACTTTGTGCTGGAAAAAATGAGCTCGGGCGTCATCGGGCGTGAAAAGTCCGGAGTTCCTCGGGCGGTGGGGGTGCTCCCCCGCACATCGGGCAATATGGCTTGAGCAAAAGCTCAGCTGGGTGGATTTTCCTCCGACAAGTAAGCATAAAAAGGATAATTTGGCATGTGGTCCGAGGAAAAATGAGATTGGGGGGTTTTTGTTCGAGGAAAAATGACTTTGTGCGGGAAAAAATGAGCTCGGGCGCCATCGGGCGTGAAAAGTCCGAAGTTCCTCGGGCGGTGGGTGTGCTCCCCCCCACAACGGGCAATATGGCTCGAGCAAAAGTTCAGCTGGGTGGATTTTCCTCGGACAAGTAGGCATAAAAATGATAATTTGGCATGTGGTCCGAGGAAAAATGAGATTGGGGGGTTTTTGTGCGAGGAAAAATGACTCTGTGCGGGAAACAATGAGCTCGGGCGCCATCGGGCGTGAAAAGTCCGGAGTTCCTCGGGCGGTGGGGGTGCTCCCCCGCACATCGGGCAATATGGCTCGAGCAAATGTTTAGCTGGGTGGATTTTCCTCGGACAAGTAGGCATAAAAATGATAATTTGGCATGTGGTCCGAGGAAAAATGAGATTGGGGGGTTTTTATGAGAGGAAAAATGACTTTGTGCGGGAAACAATGTGCTCGGGCGCCATCGGGCGTGGAAGGTCCGGAGTTCCTCGGGCGGTGGGGGTGCTCCCCCGCACATCGGGCAATATGGCTCGAGCAAAAGTTCAGCTGGTTGGATTTTCCTCGGACAAGTAGGCATAAAAATGATAATTTGGCATGTGGTCCGAGGAAAAATGAGATTGGGGGGTTTTTGTTCGAGGAAAAATGACTTTGTGGGGGAAAAAAATGAGCTCGGGCGCCATCGGGCGTGAAAAGTCTTGAGTTCCTCGGGCGGTGGGGGTGCTCCCCCGCACATCGGGCAATATGGCTCGAGCAAAAGTTCAGCTGGGTGGATTTTCCTCGGACAAGTAGGCATAAAAATGATAATTTTGCATGTGGTCCGAGGAAAAATGAGATTGGGGGGTTTTTGTTCGAGGAAAAATGACTTTGTGGGGGAAAAAATGAGCTCGGGCGCCATCGGGCGTGGAAAGTCTGGCGTTCCACCGGCGGTGGGGGTGCTCCCCCGCACATCGGGCAATATGGCTCGATCAAAAGTTCAGCTGGGAGGAATTTCCTCGGACAAGTAGGCATAAAAATGATAATTTGGCATGTGGTCCTAGGAAAAATGAGATTGGGGGGTTTTTGTGCGAGGAAAAATGACTTTGTGCGGGAAAAAATGAGCTCGGTCGCAATCGGGCGTGGAAAGTCCGGAGCTCCTCGAGCGGTGGGGGTGCTCCCCCGCACATCGGGCAATATGGCTCGAGCAAAAGTTCAGCTGGGAGGATTTTCCTCGGACAAGTAGGCATAAAAATGATAATTTGGCATGTGGTCCGAGGAAAAATGAGATTGGGGGGTTTTTGTGCGAGGAAAAATGACATTGTGCGGGAAAAAATTAGCTCGGGCGCCATCGTGTGTGAAAAGTCCGGAGTTCCTCGGGTGGTGGGGATGCTCCCCGCACATCGGGCAATATGGCTCGAGCAAAAGTGGGGATGCTCCCCGCACATCGGGCAATATGGCTCGAGCAAAAGTTCAGCTGGTTGGATTTTCCTCGGACAAGTAGGCATAAAAATGATAATTTGGCATGTGGTCCGAGGAAAAATGAGATTAGTGGGTTTTTGTGCGAGGAAAAATGACTTTGTGCGGGAAAAAATGAGCTCGGGCGCCATCGACCGTGAGAAGTCCGGAGTTCCTCGGGCGGTGGGGGTGCTCCCCCGCACATCGGGCAATATGGCTCGAGCAAAAGTTCAGCTGGGTGGATTTTCCTCGGACAAGTAGGCATAAAAATGATAATTTGGCATGTGGTCCGAGGAAAAATGAGATTGGGGGGTTTTTGTGCGAGGAAAAATGACATTGTGCGGGAAAAAATGAGCTCGGGCGCCATCGTGCGTGAAAAGTCCGGAGTTCCTCGGGCGGTGGGGATGCTCCCCCGCACATCGGGCAATATGGCTCGAGCAAAAGTTCAGCTGGTTGGATTTTCCTCGGACAAGTGGGCATAAAAATGATAATTTGGCATGTGGTCCGAGGAAAATGAGATTGGGGGGTTTTTTGTGCGAGGAAAAATGAATTTGTGCGGGAAAAAATGAGCTCGGGCGCCATCGACCGTGAGAAGTCCGGAGTTCCTCGGGCGGTGGGGGTGCTCCCCCGCACATCGGGCAATATGGCTCGAGCAAAAGTTCAGCTGGGTGGATTTTCCTCGGACAAGTAGGCATAAAAATGATAATTTGGCATGTGGTCCGAGGAAAAATGAGATTAGTGGGTTTTTGTGCGAGGAAAAATGACTTTGTGCGGGAAAAAATGAGCTCGGGCGCCATCGGGCGTGGAAAGTACGGAGTTTCTCGGGCGGTGGGGGTGCTCCCCCGCACATCGGGCATCATGGCTCGAGCAAAATTTCAGCTGGATGGATTTTCCTCGGACAAGTAGGCATAAAAATGATAATTTGGCATGTGGTCCGAGGAAAAATGAGATTGGGGGGTTTTTGTACGAGGAAAAATGACTTTCTGCGGGAAAAAATGAGCTCGGGCGCCATCGGGCGTGAAAAGTACGGAGTTTCTCGTGCGTCGGGCAATATGGCTCGAGCAAAAGTTCAGCTGGGAGAATTTTCCTCAGACAAGTAGGCATAAAAATGATAATTTGGCATGTGGTCCGAGGAAAAATGAGATTGGGGGGTTTTTGTGCGAGGAAAAATGACTTTGTGCGGGAAAAAATGAGCTCGGGCGCCATCGTGAGTGAAAAGTCCGGAGTTCCTCGGGCGGTGGGGATGCTCCCCCGCACATCGGGCAATATGGCTCGAGCAAAAGTTCAGCTGGTTGGATTTTCCTCGGACAAGTAAGCATAAAAATGATAATTTGGCATGTGGTCCGAGGAAAAACGAGATTGGGGGGGTTTTTGTTCGAGGAAAAATGACTTTGTGGGGGAAAAAATGAGCTCGGGCGCCATCGGGCGTTAAAAGTCCGGAGTTCCTTGGGCGGTGGGGGTACTCCCCCGCACATCGGGCAATATGGCTCGAGCAAAAGTTCAGCTGGGTGGATTTTCCTCGGACAAGTAGGCATAAAAATGATAATTTGGCATGTGGTCCGAGGAAAAATGAGATTGGGGGGTTTTTGTGCGAGGAAAAATGACTTTTTGCGGGAAAAAATGAGCTCGGGCGCCATCGGGCGTGGAAAGTCCGGAGCTCCTCGGGCGGTGGGGGTGCTCCCCCGCATATTGGGCAATATCGCTCGAGAAAAAGTTCAGCTGGTTGGATTTTCCTCGGACAAGTAGGCATAAAAATGATAATTTGGCATGTGGTCCGAGGAAAATGAGATTGGGGGGTTTTTTGTGCGAGGAAAAATGAATTTGTGCGGAAAAAAATGAGCTCGGGCGCCATCGGGCGTGAAAAGTCCGGAGTTCCTTCGGCGGTGGGGGTCTCCCCCGCACATCGGGCAATATGGCTCGAGCAAAAGTTCAGCTGGGTGGATTTTCCTCGGACAAGTAGGCATAAAAATGATAATTTGGCATGTGGTCCGAGGAAAAATGAGATTGGGGGGTTTTTGTGCGAGGAAAAATGACTCTGTGCGGGAAACAATGAGCTCGGGCGCCATCGGGCGTGAAAAGTCCGTAGTTCCTCGGGCGGTGGGGGTGCTCCCCCGCACATCGGGCAATATGGCTCGAGCAAATGTTTAGCTGGGTGGATTTTCCTCGGACAAGTAGGCATAAAAATGATAATTTGGCATGTGGTCCGAGGAAAAATGAGATTGGGGGGTTTTTATGAGAGGAAAAATGACTTTGTGCGGGAAACAATGTGCTCGGGCGCCATCGGGCGTGGAAGGTCCGGAGTTCCTCGGGCGGTGGGGGTGCTCCCCCGCACATCGGGCAATATGGCTCGAGCAAAAGTTCAGCTGGTTGGATTTTCCTCGGACAAGTAGGCATAAAAATGATAATTTGGCATGTGGTCCGAGGAAAAATGAGATTGGGGGGTTTTTGTTCGAGGAAAAATGACTTTGTGGGGGAAAAAAATGAGCTCGGGCTCCATCGGGCGTGAAAAGTCTTGAGTTCCTCGGGCGGTGGGGGTGCTCCCCCGCACATCGGGCAATATGGCTCGAGCAAAAGTTCAGCTGGGTGGATTTTCCTCGGACAAGTAGACATAAAAATGATAATTTTGCATGTGGTCCGAGGAAAAATGAGATTGGGGGGTTTTTGTTCGAGGAAAAATGACTTTGTGCGTGAAAAAATGAGCTCGGGCGCCATCGGACGTGGAAAGTCTGGCGTTCCACCGGCGGTGGGGGTGCTCCCCCGCACATCGGGCAATATGGCTCGATCAAAAGTTCAGCTGGGAGGAATTTCCTCGGACAAGTAGGCATAAAAATGATAATTTGGCATGTGGTCCTAGGAAAAATGAGATTGGGGGGTTTTTGTGCGAGGAAAAATGACTTTGTGCGGGAAAAAATGAGCTCGGTCGCAATCGGGCGTGGAAAGTCCGGAGCTCCTCGAGCGGTGGGGGTGCTCCCCCGCACATCGGGCAATATGGCTCGAGCAAAAGTTCAGCTGGGAGGATTTTCCTCGGACAAGTAGGCATAAAAATGATAATTTGGCATGTGGTCCGAGGAAAAATGAGATTGGGGGGTTTTTGTGCGAGGAAAAATGACATTGTGCGGGAAAAAATTAGCTCGGGCGCCATCGTGCGTGAAAAGTCCGGAGTTCCTCGGGCGGTGGGGATGCTCCCCGCACATCGGGCAATATGGCTCGAGCAAAAGTTCAGCTGGTTGGATTTTCCTCGGACAAATAGGCATAAAAATGATAATTTGGCATGTGGTCCGAGGAAAAATGAGATTAGTGGGTTTTTGTGCGAGGAAAAATGACTTTGTGCGGGAAAAAATGAGCTCGGGCGCCATCGACCGTGAGAAGTCCGGAGTTCCTCGGGCGGTGGGGGTGCTCCCCCGCACATCGGGCAATATGGCTCGAGCAAAAGTTCAGCTGGGTGGATTTTCCTCGGACAAGTAGGCATAAAAATGATAATTTGGCATGTGGTCCGAGGAAAAATGAGATTGGGGGGTTTTTGTGCGAGGAAAAATGACATTGTGCGGGAAAAAATAAGCTCGGGCGCCATCGTGCGTGAAAAGTCCGGAGTTCCTCGGGCGGTGGGGATGCTCCCCCGCACATCGGGCAATATGGCTCGAGCAAAAGTTCAGCTGGTTGGATTTTCCTCGGACAAGTGGGCATAAAAATGATAATTTGGCATGTGGTCCGAGGAAAATGAGATTGGGGGGTTTTTTGTGCGAGGAAAAATGAATTTGTGCGGGAAAAAATGAGCTCGGGCGCCATCGACCGTGAGAAGTCCGGAGTTCCTCGGGCGGTGGGGGTGCTCCCCCGCACATCGGGCAATATGGCTCGAGCAAAAGTTCAGCTGGGTGGATTTTCCTCGGACAAGTAGGCATAAAAATGATAATTTGGCATGTGGTCCGAGGAAAAATGAGATTAGTGGGTTTTTGTGCGAGGAAAAATGACTTTGTGCGGGAAAAAATGAGCTCGGGCGCCATCGGGCGTGGAAAGTACGGAGTTTCTCGGGCGGTGGGGGTGCTCCCCCGCACATCGGGCATCATGGCTCGAGCAAAATTTCAGCTGGATGGATTTTCCTCGGACAAGTAGGCCTAAAAATGATAATTTGGCATGTGGTCCGAGGAAAAATGAGATTGGGGGGTTTTTGTACGAGGAAAAATGACTTTCTGCGGGAAAAAATGAGCTCGGGCGCCATCGGGCGTGAAAAGTACGGAGTTTCTCGTGCGTCGGGCAATATGGCTCGAGCAAAAGTTCAGCTGGGAGAATTTTCCTCAGACAAGTAGGCATAAAAATGATAATTTGGCATGTGGTCCGAGGAAAAATGAGATTGGGGGGTTTTTGTGCGAGGAAAAATGACTTTGTGCGGGAAAAAATGAGCTCGGGCGCCATCGTGAGTGAAAAGTCCGGAGTTCCTCGGGCGGTGGGGATGCTCCCCCGCACATCGGGCAATATGGCTCGAGCAAAAGTTCAGCTGGTTGGATTTTCCTCGGACAAGTAAGCATAAAAATGATAATTTGGCATGTGGTCCGAGGAAAAACGAGATTGGGGGGGTTTTTGTTCGAGGAAAAATGACTTTGTGGGGGAAAAAATGAGCTCGGGCGCCATCGGGCGTTAAAAGTCCGGAGTTCCTTGGGCGGTGGGGGTACTTCCCCGCACATCGGGCAATATGGCTCGAGCAAAAGTTCAGCTGGGTGGATTTTCCTCGGACAAGTAGGCATAAAAATGATAATTTGGCATGTGGTCCGAGGAAAAATGAGATTGGGGGGTTTTTGTGCGAGGAAAAATGACTTTTTGCGGGAAAAAATGAGCTCGGGCGCCATCGGGCGTGGAAAGTCCGGAGCTCCTCGGGCGGTGGGGGTGCTCCCCCGCATATTGGGCAATATGGCTCGAGAAAAAGTTCAGCTGGGAGGATTTTCCTCGGACAAGTAGGTATAAAAATGATAATTTGGCATGTGGTCCGAGGAAAAATGAGATTGGGGGGTTTTTGTGCGAGGGAAAATGACTTTGTGCGGGAAAAAATGAGTTCGGGCGCCATCGTGCGTGAAAGTCCGGAGTTCCTCGGGCGGTGGGGATGCTCCCCCGCACATCGGGCAATATGGCTCGAGCAAAAGTTCAGCTGGTTGGATTTTCCTCGGACAAGTAGGCATAAAAATGATAATTTGGCATGTGGTCCGAGGAAAATGAGATTGGGGGGTTTTTTGTGCGAGGAAAAATGAATTTGTGCGGAAAAAAATGAGCTCGGGCGCCATCGGTCGTGAGAAGTCCGGAGTTCCTCGGGCGGTGGGGGTGCTCCCCCGCACATCGGGCAATATGGCTCGAGCAAAAGTTCAGCTGGGTGGATTTTCCTCGGACAAGTAGGCATAAAAATGATAATTTGGCATGTGGTCCGAGGAAAAATGAGATTAGTGGGTTTTTGTGCGAGGAAAAATGACTTTCTGCGGGAAAAAATGAGCTCGGGCGCCATCGGGCGTGAAAAGTACGGAGTTTCTCGGGCGGTGGGGGTGCTCCCCCGTACATCGGGCATCATGGCTCGAGCAAAAGTTCAGCTGGATGGATTTTCCTCGGACAAGTAGGCATAAAAATGATAATTTGGCATTTGGTCCGAGGAAAAATGAGATTGGGGGGTTTTTGTGCGAGGAAAAATGACTTTGTGCGGGAAAAAATGAGCTCGGGCGCCATCGGGCGTGGAAAGTCCGGAGCTCCTCGGGCGGTGGGGGTGCTCCCCCGCACATCGTGCAATATGGCTCGAGCAAAAGTTCAGCTGGGAGGATTTTCCTCGGACAAGTAGGCATAAAAATGATAATTTGGCATGTGGTCCGTGGAAAAATGAGATTGGGGGGTTTTTGTGCGAGGAAAAATGACTTTGTGCGGGAATAAATGAGCTCGGGCGCCATCGTGCGTGAAAAGTCCGGAGTTCCTCGGGCTGTGGGGATGCTCCCCCGCACATCGGGCAATATGGCTCGAGCAAAAGTTCAGCTGGTTGGATTTTCCTCGGACAAGTAGGCATAAAAATGATATTTTAACATGTGGTCCGAGGAAAATGAGATTGGGGGGTTTTTTGTGCGAGGAAAAATGAATTTGTGCGGGAAACAATGAGCTCGGGCGCCATCAGCCGTGAGAAGTCCGGAGTTCCTCGGGCGGTGGGGGTGCTCCCCCGCACATCGGGCAATATGGCTCGAAAAAAAGTTCAGCTGGGTGGATTTTCCTCGGACAAGTAGGCATAAAAATGATAATTTGGCATGTGGTCCGAGGAAAAATGAGATTGGGGGGTTTTTGTGCGAGCAAAAATGACTTTGTGCGGGAAAAAATGAGCTCGGGCGCCATCGGGCGTGGAAAGTCTGGAGTTCCTCGGGCGGTGGGGGTGCTCCCCCGCACATCGGGCAATATGGCTCGAGCAAAATTTCAGCTGGCTGGATTTTCCTCGGACAAGTAGGCATAAAAATGATAATTTGGCATGTGGTCCGAGGAAAAATGAGATTGGGGGGTTTTTGTTCGAGGAAAAATGACTTTGTGGGGGAAAAAATGAGCTCGGGCGCCATCGGGCGTGGAAAGTCCGGAGTTCCTCGGGCGGTGGGGGTGCTCCCCCGCACATCGGGCAATATGGCTCGAGCAAAAGTTCAGCTGGTTGGATTTTCCTCGGACAAGTATGCATAAAAATGATAATTTGGCATGTGGTCCGAGGAAAAATGAGATTGGGGGGTTTTTGTGCGAGGAAAAATGACTTTGTGCGGGAAAAAATGAGCTCGGGCGCCATCGGGCGTGAAAAGTACGGAGTTTCTCGGGCGGTGGGGGTGCTCCCCCGCACATCGGGCATCATGGCTCGAGCAAAATTTCAGCTGGATGGATTTTCCTCGGACAAGTAGGCGTAAAAATGATAATTTGGCATGTGGTCCGAGGAAAAATGAGATTGGGGGGTTTTTGTGAGAGGAAAAATGACTTTCTGCGGGAAAAAATGAGCTCGGGCGCCATCGGGCGTGAAAAGTACGGAGTTTCTCGGGCGTCGGGCAATATAGCTCGAGCAAAAGTTCAGCTGGGAGAATTTTCCTCGGACAAGTAGGCATAAAAATGATAATTTGGCATGTGGTCCGAGGAAAAATGAGATTGGGGGGTTTTTGTGCGAGGAAAAATGACTTTGTGCGGGAAAAAATGAGCTCGGGGGCCATCGTGAGTGAAAAGTCCAGAGTTCCTCGGGCGGTGGGGATGCTCCCCCGCACATCGGGCAATATGGCTCGAGCAAAAGTTCAGCTGGTTGGATTTTCCTCGGACAAGTAGGAATAAAAATGAGATTGGGGTGTTTTTTGTGCGAGGAAAAATGAATTTGTGCGGGAAAAAATGAGCTCGGGCGCCATCGGCCGTGAGAATTCCGGAGTTCCTCGGGCGGTGGGGGTGCTCCCCCGCACATCGGGCAATATGGCTCGAGCAAAAGTTCAGCTGGGTGGATTTTCCTCGGACAAGTAGGCATAAAAATGATAATTTGGCATGTGGTCCGAGGAAAATGAGATTGGGGGGTTTTTTGTGCGAGGAAAAATGAATTTGTGCGGAAAAAAATGAGCTCGGGCGCCATCGGCCGTGAGAAGTCCGGAGTTCCTCGGGCGGTGGGGGTGCTCCCCC
Source organism: Aquilegia eximia (assembly GCA_023053565.1). Taxonomy (NCBI): domain Eukaryota; kingdom Viridiplantae; phylum Streptophyta; class Magnoliopsida; order Ranunculales; family Ranunculaceae; genus Aquilegia; species Aquilegia eximia. The sequence continues at coordinate 635,574 of JALIGU010000017.1, forward strand.
GCACATCGGGCAATATGGCTCGAGCAAAAGTTCTGCTGGGTGGATTTTCCTCGGACAAGTAGGCATAAAAATGATAATTTGGCATGTGGTCCGAGGAAAAATGAGATTAGTGGGTTTTTGTGCGAGGAAAAATGACTTTCTGCGGGAAAAAATGAGCTCGGGCGCCATCGGGCGTGAAAAGTAAGGAGTTTCTCGGGCGGTGGGGGTGCTCCCCCATACATCGGGCATCATGGCTCGAGCAAAAGTTTAGCTGGATGGACTTTCCTCGGACAAGTAGGCATAAAAATGATAATTTTACATTTGGTCCGAGGAAAAATGAGATTGGGGGGTTTTTGTGCGAGGAAAAATGACTTTGTGCGGGAAAAAATGAGCTCGGGCGCCATCGTGCGTGAAAAGTCCGGAGTTTCTCGGGCTGTGGGGATGCTCCCCCGCACATCGGGCAATATGGCTCGAGCAAAAGTTCAGCTGGTTGGATTTTCCTCGGACAAGTAGGCATAAAAATGATATTTTAACATGTGGTCCGAGGAAAATGAGATTGGGGGGTTTTTTGTGCGAGGAAAAATGAATTTGTGCGGGAAAAAATGAGCTCGGGCGCCATCGGCCATGAGAAGTCCGGAGTTCCTCGGGCGGTGGGGGTGCTCCCCCGCACATCGGGCAATATGGCTCGAGCAAAAGTTCAGCTGGGTGGATTTTCCTCGGACAAGTAGGCATAAAAATGATAATTTGGCATGTGGTCCGAGGAAAAATGAGATTAGTGGGTTTTTGTGCGAGGAAAAATGACTTTGTGCGGGAAAAAATGAGCTCGGGCGCCATCGGGCGTGAAAAGTACGGAGTTTCTCGGGCGGTGGGGGTGCTCCCCCGCACATCGGGAATCATGGCTCGAGCAAAATTTCAGCTGGATGGATTTTCCTCAGACAAGTAGGCGTAAAAATGATAATTTGGCATGTGGTCCGAGGAAAAATGAGATTGGGGAGTTTTTGTGAGAGGAAAAATGACTTTCTGCGGGAAAAAATGAGCTCGGGCGCCATCGGGCGTGAAAAGTACGGAGTTTCTCGGGCGTCGGGCAATATGGCTCGAGCAAAAGTTCAGCTGGGAGAATTATCCTCGGACAAGTAGGCATAAAAATGATAATTTGGCATGTGGTCCGAGGAAAAATGAGATTGGGGGGTTTTTGTGCGAGGAAAAATGACTTTGTGCGGGAAAAAATGAGCTCGGGCGCCATCGTGAGTGAAAAGTCCAGAGTTCCTCGGGCGGTGGGGATGCTCCCCCGCACATCGGGCAATATGGCTCGAGCAAAAGTTCAGCTGGTTGGATTTTCCTCGGACAAGTAGGCATAAAAATGATAATTTGGCATGTGGTCTGAGGAAAAACGAGATTGGGGGGTTTTTGTTCGAGGAAAAATGACTTTGTGGGGGAAAAAATGAGCTCGGGCGCCATCGGGCGTTAAAAGTCCGGAGTTCCTTGGGCGGTGGGGGTGCTCCCCCGCACATCGGGCAATATGGCTCGAGCAAAAGTTCAGCTGGGTGGATTTTCCTCGGACAAGTAGTCATAAAAATGATAATTTGGCATGTGGTCCGAGGAAAAATGAGATTGGGGGGTTTTTGTGCGAGGAAAAATGACTTTGTGCGGGAAAAAATGAGCTCGGGCGCCATCGGGCGTGGAAAGTCCGGAGCTCCTCGGGCGGTGGGGGTGCTCCCCCGCATATTGGGCAATATGGCTCGAGCAAAAGTTCAGCTGGGAGGATTTTCCTCGGACAAGTAGGCATAAAAATGATAATTTGGCATGTGGTCCGAGGAAAAATGAGATTGGGGGGTTTTTGTGCGAGGGAAAATGACTTTGTGCGGGAAAAAATGAGTTCGGGCGCCATCGTGCGTGCAAAGTCCGGAGTTCCTCGGGCGGTGGGGATTCTCCCCCGCACATCGGGCAATATGGCTCGAGCAAAAGTTCAGCTGGTTGGATTTTCCTCGGACAAGTAGGCATAAAAATGATAATTTGGCATGTGGTCCGAGGAAAATGAGATTGGGGGGTTTTTTATGCGAGGAAAAATGAATTTGTGCGGAAAAAAATGAGCTCGGGCGCCATCGGCCGTGAGAAGTCCGGAGTTCCTCGGGCGGTGGGGGTGCTCCCCCGCACATCGGGCAATATGGCTCGAGCAAAAGTTCAGCTGGGTGGATTTTCCTCGGACAAGTAGGCATAAAAATGATAATTTGGCATGTGTTCCGAGGAAAAATGAGATTAGTGGGTTTTTGTGCGAGGAAAAATGACTTTGTGCGGGAAAAAATGAGCTCGGGCGCCATCGGGCGTGAAAAGTACGGAGTTTCTCGGGCGGTGGGGGTGCTCCCCCGCACATCGGGCATCATGGCTCGAGCAAAACTTCAGCTGGATGGATTTTCCTCGGACAAGTAGGCATAAAAATGATAATTTGGCATGTGGTCCGAGGAAAAATGAGATTGGCGGGTTTTTGTGCGAGTAAAAATGACTTTGTGGGGGAAAAAATGAGCTCGGGCGCCATCGGGCGTGGAAAGTCCGGAGCTCCTCGGGCGGTGTGGGTGCTCCCCCGCACATCGGGCAATATGGCTCGAGCAAAAGTTCAGCTGGGAGGATTTTCCTCGGACAAGTAGGCATAAAAATGATAATTTGGCATGTGGTCCGAGGAAATATGAGATTGGGGGGTTTTTGTGTGAGGAAAAATGACTTTGTGCGGGAAAAAATGAGCTCGGGCGCCATCGTGCGTGAAAAGTCCGAAGTTCCTCGGGCGGTGGGGATGCTTTCCCGCACATCGGGCAATATGGCTCGAGCAAAAGTTCAGCTGGTTGGATTTTCCTCGGACAAGTAGGAATAAAAATGAGATTGGGGTGTTTTTTGTGCGAGGAAAAATGAATTTCTGCGGGTAAAAATGAGCTCGGGCGCCATCGGCCGTGAGAAGTCCGGAGTTCCTCGGGCGGTGGGGGTGCTCCCCCGCACATCGGGCAATATGGCTCGAGCAAAAGTTCAGCTGGGTGGATTTTCCTCGGACAAGTAGGCATAAAAATGATAATTTGGCATGTGGTCCGAGGAAAAATGAGATTAGTGGGTTTTTGAGCGCGGAAAAATGACTTTCTGCGGGAAAAAATGAGCTCGGGCGCCATCGGGCGTGAAAAGTACGGAGTTTCTCGGGCGGTGGGGGTGCTCCCCCGTACATCGGGCATCATGGCTCGAGGAAAAGTTCAGCTGGATGGATTTTCCTCGGACAAGTAGGCATAAAAATGATAATTTGGCATTTGGTCCGAGGAAAAATGAGATTGGGGGGTTTTTGTGCGAGGGAAAATGACTTTGTGCGGGAAAAAATGAGCTCGGGCGCCATCGGGCGTGGAAAGTCCGGAGCTCCTCGGGCGGTGGGGGTGCTCCCCCGCACATCGGGCAATATGGCTCGAGCAAAAGTTCAGCTGGGAGGATTTTCCTCGGACAAGTAGGCATAAAAATGATAATTTGGCATGTGGTCCGAGGAAAAATGAGATTGGTCGGTTTTTGTGCGAGGAAAAATGACTTTGTGCGGGAAAAAATGAGCTCGGGCGCCATCGTGCGTGAAAAGTCCGGAGTTCCTCGGGCTGTGGGGATGCTCCCCCGCACATCGGGCAATATGGCTCGAGCAAAAGTTCAGCTGGTTGGATTTTCCTCGGACAAGTAGGCATAAAAATGATATTTTAACATGTGGTCCAAGGAAAATGAGATTGGGGTTTTTTTGTGCGAGGAAAAATGAATTTGTGCGGGAAAAAATGAGCTCGGGCGCCATCGGGCGTGAAAAGTCCGGAGTTCCTCGGGCGGTGGGGGTGCTCCCCCGCACATCGGGCAATATGGCTCGAGCAAAAGCTCAGCTGGGTGGATTTTCCTCCGACAAGTAAGCATAAAAAGGATAATTTGACATGTGGTCCGAGGAAAAATGAGATTGGGGGGTTTTTCTTCGAGGAAAAATGACTTTGTGCGGGAAAAAATGTGCTCGGGCGCCATCGGGCGTGAAAAGTCCGGAGTTCCTTCGGCGGTGGGGGTGCTCCACCGCACATCGGGCAATATGGCTCGAGCAAAAGTTCAGCTGGGTGGATTTTCCTCGGACAAGTAGGCATAAAAATGATAATTTGGCATGTGGTCCGAGGAAAAATGAGATTGGGGGGTTTTTGTGCGAGGAAAAATGACTTTGTGCGGGAAACAATGAGCTCGGGCGCCATCGGGCGTGAAAAGTCCGGAGTTCCTCGGGCGGTGGGGGTGCTCCCCCGCACATCGGGCAATATGGCTCGAGCAAATGTTCAGCTGGTTGGAATTTCCTCGGACAAGTAGGCATAAAAATGATAATTTGGCATGTGGTCCGAGGAAAAATGAGATTGGGGGGTTTTTGTGCGAGGAAAAATGACTTTGTGCGGGAAACAATGAGCTCGGGCGCCATCGGGCGTGAAAAGTCCGGAGTTCCTCGGGCGGTGGGGGTGCTCCCCCGCACATCGGGCAATATGGCTCGAGCAAATGTTCAGCTGGGTGGATTTTCCTCGGACAAGTAGGCATAAAAATGATAATTTGGCATGTGGTCCGAGGAAAAATGAGATTGGGGGGTTTTTGTGCGAGCAAAAATGACTTTGTGCGGGAAAAAATGAGCTCGGGCGCCATCGGGCGTGGAAAGTCCGGAGTTCCTCGGGCGGTGGGGGTGCTCCCCCGCACATCGGGCAATATGGCTCGAGCAAAATTTCAGCTGGCTGGATTTTCCTCGGACAAGTAGGCATAAAAATGATAATTTGGCATGTGGTCCGAGGAAAAATGAGATTGGGGGGTTTTTGTTCGAGGAAAAATGACTTTGTGGGGGAAAAAATGAGCTCGGGCGCCATCGGGCGTGAAAAGTCTTGAGTTCCTCGGGCGGTGGGGGTGCTCCCCCGCACATCGGGCAATATGGCTCGAGCAAAAGTTCAGCTGGGTAGATTTTCCTCGGACAAGTAGGCATAAAAATGAAAATTTGGCATGTGGTCTGAGGAAAAATGAGATTGGGGGGTTTTTGTGCGAGGAAAAATGACTTTGTGCGGGAAACAATGAGCTCGGGCGCCATCGGGCGTGAAAAGTTCGGAGTTCCTCGGGAGGTGGGGGTGCTCCCCCGCACATCGGGCAATATGGCTCGAGCAAATGTTCAGCTGGGTGGATTTTCCTCGGACAAGTAGGCATAAAAATGATAATTTGGCATGTGGTCCGAGGAAAAATGAGATTGGGGGGTTTTTGTGCAAGCAAAAATGACTTTGTGCAGGAAAAAATGAGCTCGGGCGCCATCGGGCGTGGAAAGTCCGGAGTTCCTCGGGCGGTGGAGGTGCTCCCCCGCACATCGGGCAATATGGCTCGAGCAAAATTTCAGCTGGTTGGATTTTCCTCGGACAAGTAGGCATAAAAATGATAATTTGGCATGTGGTCCGAGGAAAAATGAGATTGGGGGGTTTTTGTTCGAGGAAAAATGACTTTGTGGGGGAAAAAATGAGCTCGGGCGCCATCGGGCGTGAAAAGTCTTGAGTACCTCGGGCGGTGGGGGTGCTCCCCCGCACATCGGGCAATATGGCTCGAGCAAAATTTCAGCTGGTTGGATTTTCCTCGGACAAGTAGGCATAAAAATGATAATTTGGCATGTGGTCCGAGGAAAAATGAGATTGGGGGGTTTTTGTGCGAGGAAAAATGACTTTGTGCGGGAAAAAATGAGCTCGGGCGCCATCGTGATTGAAAAGTCCAGAGTTCCTCGGGCGGTGGGGATGCTCCCCCGCACATCGGGCAATATGGCTCGAGTAAAAGTTCAGCTGGTTGGATTTTCCTCGGACAAGTAGGCATAAAAATGATAATTTGGCATGTGGTCCGAGGAAAAACGAGATTGGGGGGTTTTTGTTCGAGGAAAAATGACTTTGTGGGGGAAAAAATGAGCTCGGGCGCCATCGGGCGTGAAAAGTCTTGAGTTCCTCGGGCGGTGGGGGTCCTCCCCCGCACATCGGGCAATATGGCTCGATCAAAAGTTCAGCTGGTTGGATTTTCCTCGGACAAGTAGGCATAAAAATGATAATTTGGCATGTGGTCCGAGGAAAAATGAGATTAGTGGGTTTTTGTGCAAGGAAAAATAACTTTGTGCGGAAAAAAATGAGCTCGGGCGCCATCAGGCCTGAAAAGTACGGAGTTTCTCGGGCGGTGGGGGTGCTCCCCCGCACATCGGGCATCATGGCTCGAGCAAATGTTCAGCTGGTTGGAATTTCCTCGGACAAGTAGGCATAAAAATGATAATTTGGCATGTGGTCCGAGGAAAAATGAGATTGGGGGGTTTTTGTGCGAGGAAAAATGACTTTGTGCGGGAAACAATGAGCTCGGGCGCCATCGGGCGTGAAAAGTCCGGAGTTCCTCGGGCGGTGGGGGTGCTCCCCCGCACATCGGGCAATATGGCTCGAGCAAATGTTCAGCTGGGTGGATTTTCCTCGGACAAGTAGGCATAAAAATGATAATTTGGCATGTGGTCCGAGGAAAAATGAGATTGGGGGGTTTTTGTGCGAGCAAAAATGACTTTGTGCGGGAAAAAATGAGCTCGGGCGCCATCGGGCGTGGAAAGTCCGGAGTTCCTCGGGCGGTGGGGGTGCTCCCCCGCACATCGGGCAATATGGCTCGAGCAAAATTTCAGCTGGGTGGATTTTCCTCGGACAAGTAGGCATAAAAATGATAATTTGGCATGTGGTCCGAGGAAAAATGAGATTGGGTGGTTTTTGTTCGAGGAAAAATGACTTTGTGGGGGAAAAAATGAGCTCGGGCGCCATCGGGCGTGAAAAGTCTTGAGTTCCTCGGGCGGTGGGGGTGCTCCCCCGCACATCGGGCAATATGGCTCGAGCAAAAGTTCAGCTGGGTAGATTTTCCTCGGACAAGTAGGCATAAAAATGAAAATTTGGCATGTGGTCAGAGGAAAAATGAGATTGGGGGGTTTTTGTGCGAGGAAAAATGACTTTGTGCGGGAAACAATGAGCTCGGGCGCCATCGGGCGTGAAAAGTTCGGAGTTCCTCGGGCGGTGGGGGTGCTCCCCCGCACATCGGGCAATATGGCTCGAGCAAATGTTCAGCTGGGTGGATTTTCCTCGGACAAGTATGCATAAAAATGATAATTTGGCATGTGGTCCGAGGAAAAATGAGATTGGGGGGTTTTTGTGCAAGCAAAAATGACTTTGTGCAGGAAAAAATGAGCTCGGGCGCCATCGGGCGTGGAAAGTCCGGAGTTCCTCGGGCGGTGGAGGTGCTCCCCCGCACATCGGGCAATATGGCTCGAGCAAAATTTCAGCTGGTTGGATTTTCCTCGGACAAGTAGGCATAAAAATGATAATTTGGCATGTGGTCCGAGGAAAAATGAGATTGGGGGGTTTTTGTTCGAGGAAAAATGACTTTGTGGGGGAAAAAATGAGCTCGGGCGCCATCGGGCGTGAAAAGTCTTGAGTTCCTCGGGCGGTGGGGGTGCTCCCCCGCACATCGGGCAATATGGCTCGAGCAAAATTTCAGCTGGTTGGATTTTCCTCGGACAAGTAGGCATAAAAATGATAATTTGGCATGTGGTCCGAGGAAAAATGAGATTGGGGGGTTTTTGTGCGAGGAAAAATGACTTTGTGCGGGAAAAAATGAGCTCGGGCGCCATCGTGATTGAAAAGTCCAGAGTTCCTCGGGCGGTGGGGATGCTCCCCCGCACATCGGGCAATATGGCTCCAGTAAAAGTTCAGCTGGTTGGATTTTCCTCGGACAAGTAGGCATAAAAATGATAATTTGGCATGTGGTCCGAGGAAAAACGAGATTGGGGGGTTTTTGTTCGAGGAAAAATGACTTTGTGGGGGAAAAAATGAGCTCGGGCGCCATCGGGCGTGAAAAGTCTTGAGTTCCTCGGGCGGTGGGGGTCCTCCCCCGCACATCGGGCAATATGGCTCGATCAAAAGTTCAGCTGGTTGGATTTTCCTCGGACAAGTAGGCATAAAAATGATAATTTGGCATGTGGTCCGAGGAAAAATGAGATTAGTGGGTTTTTGTGCAAGGAAAAATAACTTTGTGCGGAAAAAAATGAGCTCGGGCGCCATCAGGCCTGAAAAGTACGGAGTTTCTCGGGCGGTGGGGGTGCTCCCCCGCACATCGGGCATCATGGCTCGAGCAAATGTTCAGCTGGTTGGAATTTCCTCGGACAAGTAGGCATAAAAATGATAATTTGGCATGTGGTCCGAGGAAAAATGAGATTGGGGGGTTTTTGTGCGAGGAAAAATGACTTTGTGCGGGAAACAATGAGCTCGGGCGCCATCGGGCGTGAAAAGTCCGGAGTTCCTCGGGCGGTGGGGGTGCTCCCCCGCACATCGGGCAATATGGCTCGAGCAAATGTTCAGCTGGGTGGATTTTCCTCGGACAAGTAGGCATAAAAATGATAATTTGGCATGTGGTCCGAGGAAAAATGAGATTGGGGGGTTTTTGTGCGAGCAAAAATGACTTTGTGCGGGAAAAAATGAGCTCGGGCGCCATCGGGCGTGGAAAGTCCGGAGTTCCTCGGGCGGTGGGGGTGCTCCCCCGCACATCGGGCAATATGGCTCGAGCAAAATTTCAGCTGGCTGGATTTTCCTCGGACAAGTAGGCATAAAAATGATAATTTGGCATGTGGTCCGAGGAAAAATGAGATTGGGGGGTTTTTGTTCGAGGAAAAATGACTTTGTGGGGGAAAAAATGAGCTCGGGCGCCATCGGGCGTGAAAAGTCTTGAGTTCCTCGGGCGGTGGGGGTGCTCCCCCGCACATCGGGCAATATGGCTCGAGCAAAAGTTCAGCTGGGTAGATTTTCCTCGGACAAGTAGGCATAAAAATGAAAATTTGGCATGTGGTCAGAGGAAAAATGAGATTGGGGGGTTTTTGTGCGAGGAAAAATGACTTTGTGCGGGAAACAATGAGCTCGGGCGCCATCGGGCGTGAAAAGTTCGGAGTTCATCGGGCGGTGGGGGTGCTCCCCCGCACATCGGGCAATATGGCTCGAGCAAATGTTCAGCTGGGTGGATTTTCCTCGGACAAGTAGGCATAAAAATGATAATTTGGCATGTGGTCCGAGGAAAAATGAGATTGGGGGGTTTTTGTGCAAGCAAAAATGACTTTGTGCAGGAAAAAATGAGCTCGGGCGCCATCGGGCGTGGAAAGTCCGGAGTTCCTCGGGCGGTGGAGGTGCTCCCCCGCACATCGGGCAATATGGCTCGAGCAAAATTTCAGCTGGTTGGATTTTCCTCGGACAAGTAGGCATAAAAATGATAATTTGGCATGTGGTCCGAGGAAAAATGAGATTGGGGGGTTTTTGTTCGAGGAAAAATGACTTTGTGGGGGAAAAAATGAGCTCGGGCGCCATCGGGCGTGAAAAGTCTTGAGTTCCTCGGGCGGTGGGGGTGCTCCCCCGCACATCGGGCAATATGGCTCGAGCAAAATTTCAGCTGGTTGGATTTTCCTCGGACAAGTAGGCATAAAAATGATAATTTGGCATGTGGTCCGAGGAAAAATGAGATTGGGGGGTTTTTGTGCGAGGAAAAATGACTTTGTGCGGGAAAAAATGAGCTCGGGCGCCATCGTGATTGAAAAGTCCAGAGTTCCTCGGGCGGTGGGGATGCTCCCCCGCACATCGGGCAATATGGCTCGAGTAAAAGTTCAGCTGGTTGGATTTTCCTCGGACAAGTAGGCATAAAAATGATAATTTGGCATGTGGTCCGAGGAAAAACGAGATTGGGGGGTTTTTGTTCGAGGAAAAATGACTTTGTGGGGGAAAAAATGAGCTCGGGCGCCATCGGGCGTGAAAAGTCTTGAGTTCCTCGGGCAGTGGGGGTCCTCCCCCGCACATCGGGCAATATGGCTCGATCAAAAGTTCAGCTGGTTGGATTTTCCTCGGACAAGTAGGCATAAAAATGATAATTTGGCATGTGGTCCGAGGAAAATGAGATTGGGGGGTTTTTTGTGCGAGGAAAAATGAATTTGTGCGGAAAAAAATGAGCTCGGGCGCCATCGGCCGTGAGAAGTCCGGAGTTCCTCGGGCGGTGGGGGTGCTCCCCCGCACATCGGGCAATATGGCTCGAGCAAAAGTTCAGCTGGGTGGATTTTCCTCGGACAAGTAGGCATAAAAATGATAATTTGGCATGTGGTCCGAGGAAAAATGAGATTAGTGGGTTTTTGTGCAAGGAAAAATAACTTTGTGCGGAAAAAAATGAGCTCGGGCGCCATCGGGCCTGAAAAGTACGGAGTTTCTCGGGCGGTGGGGGTGCTCCCCCGCACATCGGGCATCATGGCTCGAGCAAAAGTTCAGCTGGATGGATTTTCCTCGGACAAGTAGGCATAAAAATGATAATTTGGCATGTGGTCCGAGGAAAAATGAGATTGGGGGGTTTTTGTGCGAGGAAAAATGACTTTGTGGGAGAAAAAATGAGCTCGGGCGCCATCGGGCGTGGAAAGTCCGGAGCTCCTCGGGCGGTGGGGGTGCTCCCCCGCACATCGGGTAATATGGCTCGAGCAAAAGTTCAGTTGGGAGAATTTTCCTCGGACAAGTAGGCATAAAAATGATAATTTGGCATGTGGTCCGAGGAAAAATGAGATTGGGGGGTTTTTGTGCGAGGAAAAATGACTTTGTGCGGGAAAAAATGAGCTCGGGGGCCATCGGGCGTGAAAGTCCGGAGTTTCTCGGGCGGTGGGGGTGCTCCCCCGCACATCGGGCATCATGGCTCGAGCAAAAGTTCAGCTGGATGGATTTTCCTCGGACAAGTAGGCATAAAAATGATAATTTGGCATGTGGTCCGAGGAAAAATGAGATTGGGGGGTTTTTGTGCGAGGAAAAATGACTTTGTCCGGGAAAAAATGAGCTCGGGCGCCATCGGGCGTGGAAAGTCCAGAGCTCCTCGGGCGGTGGGGGTTCTCCCCCGCACATCGGGCAATATGGCTCGAGCAAAAGTTCAGCTGGGAGAATTTTCTTCGGACAAGTAGGCATAAAAATGATAATTTGGCATGTGGTCCGAGGAAAAATGATATTGGGTGGTTTTTGTGCGAGGAAAAATGACTTTGTGCGGGAAAAAATGAGCTCGGGCGCCATCGGGCGTGAAAGTCCGGAGTTCCTCGGGCGGTGGGGGTGCTCCCCCGCACATCGGGCAATATGGCTCGAGCAAAAGTTCAGCTGGGAGGATTTTCCTCGGACAAGTAGGCATAAAAATGATAATTTGGCATGTGGTCCGAAGAAAAATGAGATTGGGGGGTTTTTGTGCGAGGAAAAATGACTTTGTGCGGGAAAAAATGAGCTCGGGCGCCATCGGGCGTGAAAGTCCGGAGTTCCTCGGGCGGTGGGGGTGCTCCCCCGCACATCGGGCAATATGGCTCGAGCAAAATTTCACCTGGTTGGATTTTCCTCGGACAAGTTGGCATAAAAATGATAATTTGGCATGTGGTCCGAGGAAAAATGAGATTGGGGGGTTTTTGTTCGAGGAAAAATGACTTTGTGGGGGAAAAAATGAGCTCGGGCGCCATCGGGCGTGAAAAGTCTTGAGTTCCTCGGGCGGTGGGGGTCCTCCCCCGCACATCGGGCAATATGGCTCGATCAAAAGTTCAGCTGGTTGGATTTTCCTCGGACAAGTAGGCATAAAAATGATAATTTGGCATGTGGTCCGAGGAAAATGAGATTGGGGGGTTTTTTGTGCGAGGAAAAATGAATTTGTGCGGAAAAAAATGAGCTCGGGCGCCATCGGCCGTGAGAAGTCCGGAGTTCCTCGGGCGGTGGGGTGCTCCCCCGCACATCGGGCAATATGGCTCGAGCAAAAGTTCAGCTGGGTGGATTTTCCTCGGACAAGTAGGCATAAAAATGATAATTTGGCATGTGGTCCGAGGAAAAATGAGATTAGTGGGTTTTTGTGCAAGGAAAAATAACTTTGTGCGGAAAAAAATGAGCTCGGGCGCCATCAGGCCTGAAAAGTACGGAGTTTCTCGGGCGGTGGGGGTGCTCCCCCGCACATCGGGCATCATGGCTCGAGCAAAAGTTCAGCTGGATGGATTTTCCTCGGACAAGTAGGCATAAAAATGATAATTTGGCATGTGGTCCGAGGAAAAATGAGATTGGGGGGTTTTTGTGCGAGGAAAAATGACTTTGTGCGGGAAAAAATGAGCTCGGGCGCCATCGGGCGTGGAAAGTCCGGAGCTCCTCGGGCGGTGGGGGTGCTCCCCCGCACATCGGGCAATATGGCTCGAGCAAAAGTTCAGCTGGGAGAATTTTCCTCGAACAAGTAGGCATAAAAATGATAATTTGGCATGTGGTCCGAGGAAAAATGAGATTGGGGGGTTTTTGTGCGAGGAAAAATGACTTTGTGCGGGAAAAAATGAGCTCGGGGGCCATCGGGCGTGAAAGTCCGGAGTTCCTCGGGCGGTGGGGGTGCTCCCCCGCACATCGGGCAATATGGCTCGAGCAAAAGTTCAGTTGGGAGGATTTTCCTCGGACAAGTAGGCATAAAAATGATAATTTGGCATGTGGTCCGAGGAAAAATGAGATTGGGGGGTTTTTGTGCGAGGAAAAATGACTTTGTGCGGGAAAAAATGAGCTCGGGCGCCATCGGGCGTGAAAGTCCGGAGTTCCTCGGGCGGTGGGGGTGCTCCCCCGCACATCGGGCAATATGGCTCGAGCAAAATTTCACCTGGTTGGATTTTCCTCGGACAAGTAGGCATAAAAATGATAATTTGGCATGTGGTCCGAGGAAAAATGAGATTGGGGGGTTTTTGTTCGAGGAAAAATGACTTTGTGGGGGAAAAAATGAGCTCGGGCGCCATCGGGCGTGAAAAGTCTTGAGTTCCTCGGGCGGTGGGGGTGCTCCCTCGCACATCGGGCAATATGGCTCGAGCAAAAGTTCAGCTGGTTGAATTTTCCTCGGACAAGTAGGCATAAAAATGATAATTTGGCATGTGGTCCGAGGAAAATGAGATTGGGGGGATTTTTGTGCGAGGAAAAATGAATTTGTGCGGAAAAAAATGTGCTCGGGCGCCATCGGCCGTGAGAAGTCCGGAGTTCCTCGGGCGGTGGGGGTGCTCCCCCGCACATCGGGCAATATGGCTCGAGCAAAAGTTCAGTTGGGAGGATTTTCCTCGGACAAGTAGGCATAAAAATGATAATTTGGCATGTGGTCCGAGGAAAAATGAGATTGGGGGGTTTTTGTGCGAGGAAAAATGACTTTGTGCGGGAAAAAATGAGCTCGGGCGCCATCGGGCGTGGAAAGTCCGGAGCTCCTCGGGCGGTGGGGGTGCTCCCCCGCACATCGGGCAATATGGCTCGAGCAAAAGTTCAGCTGGGAGAATTTTCCTCGGACAAGTAGGCATAAAAATGATAATTTGGCATGTGGTCCGAGGAAAAATGAGATTGGGGGGTTTTTGTGCGAGGAAAAATGACTTTGTGCGGGAAAAAATGAGCTCGGGCGCCATCGGGCGTGGAAAGTCCGGAGCTCCTCGGGCGGTGGGGGTGCTCCCCCGCACATCGGGCAATATGGCTCGAGCAAAAGTTCAGCTGGGAGAATTTTCCTCGGACAAGTAGGCATAAAAATGATAATTTGGCATGTGGTCCGAGGAAAAATGAGATTGGGGGGTTTTTGTGCGAGGAAAAATGACTTTGTGCGGGAAAAAATGAGCTCGGGGGCCATCGGGCGTGAAAGTCCGGAGTTTCTCGGGCGGTGGGGGTGCTCCCCCGCACATCGGGCATCATGGCTCGAGCAAAAGTTCAGCTGGATGGATTTTCCTCGGACAAGTAGGCATAAAAATGATAATTTGGCATGTGGTCCGAGGAAAAATGAGATTGGGGGGTTTTTGTGCGAGGAAAAATGACTTTGTGCGGGAAAAAATGAGCTCGGGCGCCATCGGGCGTGGATAGTCCGGAGCTCCTCGGGCGGTGGGGGTGCTCCCCCGCACATCGGGCAATATGGCTCGAGCAAAAGTTCAGCTGGGAGAATTTTCCTCGGACAAGTAGGCATAAAAATGATAATTTGGCATGTGGTCCGAGGAAAAATGAGATTGGGGGGTTTTTGTGCGAGGAAAAATGACTTTGTGCGGGATAAAATGAGCTCGAGGGCCATCGGGCGTGAAAGTCCGGAGTTCCTCGGGCAGTGGGGGTGCTCCCCCGCACATCGGGCAATATGGCTCGAGCAAAAGTTCAGCTGGGAGGATTTTCCTCGAACAAGTAGGCATAAAAATGATAATTTGGCATGTGGTCCGAGGAAAAATGAGATTGGGGGGTTTTTGTGCGAGGAAAAATGACTTTGTGCGGGAAAAAATGAGCTCGGGCGCCATCGGGCGTGAAAGTCCGGAGTTCCTCGGGCGGTGGGGGTGCTCCCCCGCACATCGGGCAATATGGCTCGAGCAAAATTTCACCTGGTTGGATTTTCCTCGGACAAGTAGGCTTAAAAATGATAATTTGGCATGTGGTCCGAGGAAAAATGAGATTGGGGGGTTTTTGTTCGAGTAAAAATGACTTTGTGGGGGAAAAAATGAGCTCGGGCGCCATCGGGCGTGAAAAGTCTTGAGTTCCTCGGGCGGTGGGGGTGCTCCCCCGCACATCGGGCAATATGGCTCGAGCAAAAGTTCAGCTGGTTGGATTTTCCTCGGACAAGTAGGCATAAAAATGATAATTTGGCATGTGGTCCGAGGAAAATGAGATTGGGGGGTTTTTTGTGCGAGGAAAAATGAATTTGTGCGGGAAAAAATGAGCTCGGGCGCCATCGACCGTGAGAAGTCCGGAGTTCCTCGGGCGGTGGTGGTGCTCCCCGGCAGATCGGGCAATATGGCTCGAGCAAAAGTTCAGCTGGGTGGATTTTCCTCAGAAAATAGGCATAAAAATGATAATTTGGCATGTGGTCCGAGGAAAAATGAGATTAGTGGGTTTTTGTGCGAGGAAAAATAACTTTGTGCGGGAAAAAATGAGCTCGGGCGCCATCGGGCGTGAAAAGTACGGAGTTTCTCCGGCGGTGGGGGTGCTCCCCCGCACATCGGGCATCATGGCTCGAGCAAAAGTTCAGCTGGATGGATTTTCCTCGGACAAGTAGGCATAAAAATGATAATTTGGCATGTGGTCCGAGGAAAAATGAGATTGGGGGGTTTTTGTGCGAGGAAAAATGACTTTGTGCGGGAAAAAATGAGCTCGGGCGCCATCGGGCGTGGAAAGTCCGGAGCTCCTCGGGCGGTGGGGGTGCTCCCCCGCACATCGGGCAATATGGCTCGAGCAAAAGTTCAGCTGGGAGAATTTTCCTCGGACAAGTAGGCATAAAAATGATAATTTGGCATGTGGTCCGAGGAAAAATGAGATTGGGGGGTTTTTGTGCGAGGAAAAATGACTTTGTGCGGGAAAAAATGAGCTCGGGCGCCATCGGGCGTGAAAGTCCGGAGTTCCTCGTGCGGTGGGGGTGCTCCCCCGCACATCGGGCAATATGGCTCGAGCAAAAGTTCAGCTGGGAGGATTTTCCTCAGACAAGTAGGCATAAAAATGATAATTTGGCATGTGGTCCGAGGAAAAATGAGATTGGGGGGTTTTTGTGCGAGGAAAAATGACTTTGTGCGGGAAAAAATGAGCTCGGGCGCCATCGGGCGTGAAAGTCCGGAGTTCCTCGGGCGGTGGGGGTGCTCCCCCGCACATCGGGCAATATGGCTCGAGCAAAATTTCACCTGGTTGGATTTTCCTCGGACAAGTAGGCATAAAAATGATAATTCGGCATGTGGTCCGAGGAAAAATGAGATTGGGGGGTTTTTGTTCGAGGAAAAATGACTTTGTGGGGGAAAAAATGAGCTCGGGCGCCATCGGGCGTGAAAAGTCTTGAGTTCCTCGGGCGGTGGGGGTGCTCCCCCGCACATCGGGCAATATGGCTCGAGCAAAAGTTCAGTTGGTTGGATTTTCCTCGGACAAGTAGGCATAAAAATGATAATTTGGCATGTGGTCCGAGGAAAATGAGATTGGGGGGTTTTTTGTGCGAGGAAAAATGAATTTGTGCGGGAAAAAATGAGCTCGGGCGCCATCGACCGTGAGAAGTCCGGAGTTCCTCGGGCGGTGGTAGTGCTCCCCGGCAGATCGGGCATTATGGCTCGAGCAAAAGTTCAGCTGGGTGGATTTTCCTCAGAAAATAGGCATAAAAATGATAATTCGGCATGTGGTCCGAGGAAAAATAACTTTGTGCGGGAAAAAATGAGCTCGGGCGCCATCGGGCGTGAAAAGTCCGGAGTTTCTCGGGCGGTGGGGGTGCTCCCCCGCACATCGGGCATCATGGCTCGAGCCAAAAGTTCAGCTGGATGGATTTTCCTCGGACAAGTAGGCATAAAAATGATAATTTGGCATGTGGTCCGAGGAAAAATGAGATTGGGGGGTTTTTGTGCGAGGAAAAATGACTTTGTGCGGGAAAAAATTAGCTCGGGCGCCATCGGGCGTGGAAAGTCCGGAGCTCCTCGGGCGGTGGGGGTGTTCCCCCGCACATCGGGAAATATGGCTCGAGCAAAAGTTCAGCTGGGAGAATTTTCCTCGGACAAGTAGGCATAAAAATGATAATTTGGCATGTGGTCCGAGGAAAAACGAGATTGGGGGGTTTTTGTTCGAGGAAAAATGACTTTGTGGGGGAAAAAATGAGCTCGGGCGCCATCGGGCGTGAAAAGTCCGGAGTTTCTCGGGCGGTGGGGGTGCTCCCCCGCACATCGGGCATCATGGCTCGAGCCAAAAGTTCAGCTGGATGGATTTTCCTCGGACAAGTAGGCATAAAAATGATAATTTGGCATGTGGTCCGAGGAAAAATGAGATTGGGGGGTTTTTGTGCGAGGAAAAATGACTTTGTGCGGGAAAAAATGAGCTCGGGCGCCATCGGGCGTGGAAAGTCCGGAGCTCCTCGGGCGGTGGGGGTGCTCCCCCGCACATCGGGAAATATGGCTCGAGCAAAAGTTCAGCTGGGAGAATTTTCCTCGGACAAGTAGGCATAAAAATGATAATTTGGCATGTGGTCCGAGGAAAAATGAGATTGGGGGGTTTTTGTCCGAGGAAAAATGACTTTGTGCAGGAAAAAATGAGCTCGGGCGCCATCGTGAGTGAAAAGTCCGGAGTTCCTCGGGCGGTGGGGATGCTCCCCCGCACATCGAGCAATATGGCTCGAGTAAAAGTTCAGCTGGTTGGATTTTCCTCGGACAAGTAGGCATAAAAATGATAATTTGGCATGTGGTCCGAGGAAAAACGAGATTGGGGGGTTTTTGTTCGAGGAAAAATGACTTTGTGGGGGAAAAAATGAGCTCGGGCGCCATCGGGCGTGAAAAGTCTTGAGTTCCTCGGGCGGTGGGGGTGCTCCCCCGCACATCGGGCAATATGGCTCGAGCAAAAGTTCAGTTGGTTGGATTTTCCTCGGACAAGTAGGCATAAAAATGATAATTTGGCATGTGGTCCGAGGAAAATGAGATTGGGGGGTTTTTTGTGCGAGGAAAAATGAATTTGTGCGGGAAAAAATGAGGTCGGGCGCCATCGACCGTGAGAAGTCCGGAGTTCCTCGGGCGGTGGTAGTGCTCCCCGGCAGATCGGGCATTATGGCTCGAGCAAAAGTTCAGCTGGGTGGATTTTCCTCAGAAAATAGGCATAAAAATGATAATTCGGCATGTGGTCCGAGGAAAAATAACTTTGTGCGGGAAAAAATGAGCTCGGGCGCCATCGGGCGTGAAAAGTCCGGAGTTTCTCGGGCGGTGGGGGTGCTCCCCCGCACATCGGGCATCATGGCTCGAGCCAAAAGTTCAGCTGGATGGATTTTCCTCGGACAAGTAGGCATAAAAATGATAATTTGGCATGTGGTCCGAGGAAAAATGAGATTGGGGTGTTTTTGTGCGAGGAAAAATGACTTTTTGCGGGAAAAAATGAGCTCGGGCGCCATCGGGCGTGGAAAGTCCGGAGCTCCTCGGGCGGTGGGGGTGCTCCCCCGCACATCGGGAAATATGGCTCGAGCAAAAGTTCAGCTGGGAGAATTTTCCTCGGACAAGTAGGCATAAAAATGATAATTTGGCATGTGGTCCGAGGAAAAATGAGATTGGGGGGTTTTTGTGCGAGGAAAAATGACTTTGTGCAGGAAAAAATGAGCTCGGGCGCCATCGTGAGTGAAAAGTCCGGAGTTCCTCGGGCGGTGGGAATGCTCCCCCGCACATCGAGCAATATGGCTCGAGTAAAAGTTCAGCTGGTTGGATTTTCCTCGGACAAGTAGGCATAAAAATGATAATTTGGCATGTGGTCCGAGGAAAAACGAGATTGGGGGGTTTTTGTTCGAGGAAAAATGACTTTGTGGGGGAAAAAATGAGCTCGGGCGCCATCGGGCGTGAAAAGTCTTGAGTTCCTCGGGCGGTGGGGGTGCTCCCCCGCACATCGGGCAATATGGCTCGAGCAAAAGTTCAGTTGGTTGGATTTTCCTCGGACAAGTAGGCATAAAAATGATAATTTGGCATGTGGTCCGAGGAAAATGAGATTGGGGGGTTTTTTGTGCGAGGAAAAATGAATTTGTGCGGGAAAAAATGAGCTCGGGCGCCATCGACCGTGAGAAGTCCGGAGTTCCTCGGGCGGTGGTAGTGCTCCCCGGCAGATCGGGCATTATGGCTCGAGCAAAAGTTCAGCTGGGTGGATTTTCCTCAGAAAATAGGCATAAAAATGATAATTCGGCATGTAGTCCGAGGAAAAATAACTTTGTGCGGGAAAAAATGAGCTCGGGCGCCATCGGGCGTGAAAAGTCCGGAGTTTCTCGGGCGGTGGGGGTGCTCCCCCGCACATCGGGCATCATGGCTCGAGCCAAAAGTTCAGCTGGATGGATTTTCCTCGGACAAGTAGGCATAAAAATGATAATTTGGCATGTGGTCCGAGGAAAAATGAGATTGGGGGGTTTTTGTGCGAGGAAAAATGACTTTGTGCGGGAAAAAATAAGCTCGGGCGCCATCGGGCGTGGAAAGTCCGGAGCTCCTCGGGCGGTGGGGGTGCTCCCCCGCACATCGGGAAATATGGCTCGAGCAAAAGTTCAGCTGGGAGAATTTTCCTCGGACAAGTAGGCATAAAAATGATAATTTATCATGTGGTCCGAGGAAAAATGAGATTGGGGGGTTTTTGTGCGAGGAAAAATGACTTTGTGCAGGAAAAAATGAGCTCGGGCGCCATCGTGAGTGAAAAGTCCGGAGTTCCTCGGGCGGTGGGGATGCTCCCCCGCACATCGAGCAATATGGCTCGAGTAAAAGTTCAGCTGGTTGGATTTTCCTCGGACAAGTAGGCATAAAAATGATAATTTGGCATGTGGTCCGAGGAAAAACGAGATTGGGGGGTTTTTGTTCGAGGAAAAATGACTTTGTGGGGGAAAAAATGAGCTCGGGCGCCATCGGGCGTTAAAAGTCCGGAGTTCCTTGGGCGGTGGGGGTGCTCCCCCGCACATCGGGAAATATGGCTCGAGCAAAAGTTCAGCTGGGTGGATTTTCCTCGGACAAGTAGGCATAAAAATGATAATTTGGCATGTGGTCCGAGGAAAAATGAGATTGGGGGGTTTTTGTGCGAGGAAAAATGACTTTGTGCGGGAAAAAATGAGCTCGGGCGCCATCGGGCGTGGAAAGTCCGGAGTTCCTCGGGCGGTGGGGGTGCTCCCCCGCACATCGGGCAATATGGCTCGAGCAAAAGTTCAGCTGGGAGGATTTTCCTCGGACAAGTAGGCATAAAAATGATAATTTGGCATGTGGTCCAAGGAAAAATGAGATTGGGGGGTTTTGTGCGAGGAAAAATGACTTTGTGCGGGAAAAAATGAGCTCGGGCGCCATCGTGCGTGAAAAGTCCGGAGTTCCTCGGGCTGTGGGGATGCTCCCCCGCACATCGGGCAATATGGCTCGAGCAAAAGTTCAGCTGGGTGGATTTTCCTCAGACAAGTAGGCATAAAAATGATAATTTTGCATGTGGTCCGAGGAAAAATGAGATTGGGGGGTTTTTGTTCGAGGAAAAATGACTTTGTGCGGGAAAAAATGAGCTCGGGCGCCATCGGGCGTGAAAAGTCAGGAGTTCCTCGGGCGGTGGGGGTGCTCCCCCGCACATCGGGCCTCATGGCTCGAGCAAAAGTTCCGCTGGGTGGATTTTCCTCGGACAAGTAGGCATAAAAATGATAATTTGGCATCTGGTCCGAGGAAAAATGAGATTGGGGGGTTTTTGTGCGAGGAAAAATGACTTTGTGGGGGAAAAAATGAGCTCGGGCGCCATCGGGCCTGGAAAGTCCGGAGCTCCTCGGGCGGTGGGGGTGCTCCCCCGCACATCAGGCAATATGGCTCGAGCAAAAGTTCAGCTGGGAGGATTTTCCTCGGACAAGTAAGCATAAAAATGATAATTTGGCATGTGGTCCGAGGAAATATGAGATTGGGGGGTTTTTTGTGCATGGAAAAATGAATTTGTGCGGGAAAAAATGAGCTCGGGCGCCATCGGCCGTGAGAAGTCCGGAGTTCCTCGTGCGGTGGGGGTGCTCCCCCGGACATCGGGCAATATGCCTCGAGCAAAAGTTCAGCTGGGTGGATTTTCCTCGGACAAGTAGGCATAAAAATGATAATTTGGCATGTGGTCCGAGGAAAAATGAGATTAGTGGGTTTTTGTGCGAGGAAAAATGACTTTCTGCTGGAAAAAATGAGCTCGGGCGCCATCGGGCGTGAAAAGTACGGAGTTTCTCGGGCGGTGGGGGTGCTCCCCCGTACATCGGACATCATGGCTCGAGCAAAAGTTCAGCTGGATGGATTTTCCTCGGACAAGTAGGCATAAAAATGATAATTTGGCATGTGGTCCGAGGAAAAATGAGATTGGGGGGTTTTTGTGCGAGGAAAAATGACTTTGTGCGGGAAAAAATGAGCTCGGGCGCCATCGGGCGTGGAAAGTCCGGAGCTCCTCAGGCGGTGGGGGTGCTCCCCCGCACATCGGGCAATATGGCTCGAGCAAAAGTTCAGCTGGGAGAATTTTCCTCGGACAAGTAGGCATAAAAATGATAATTTGGCATGTGGTCCGAGGAAAAATGAGATTGGGGGGTTTTTGTGCGAGGAAAAATGACTTTTTGCGGGAAAAAATGACCTCGGGCGCCATCGGGCGTGAAAGTCCGGAGTTCCTCGGGCGGTGGGGGTGCTCCCCCGCACATCGGGCAATATGGCTCGAGCAAAAGTTCAGCTGGGAGAATTTTCCTCGGACAAGTAGGCATAAAAATGATAATTTGGCATGTGGTCCGAGGAAAAATGAGATTGGGGGGTTTTTGTGCGAGGAAAAATGACTTTTTGCGGGAAAAAATGACCTCGGGCGCCATCGGGCGTGAAAGTCCGGAGTTCCTCGGGCGGTGGGGGTGCTCCCCCGCACATCGGGCAATATGGCTCGAGCAAAAGTTCAGCTGGGAGGATTTTCCTCGGACAAGTAGGCATAAAAATGATAATTTGGCATGTGGTCCGAGGAAAAATGAGATTGGGGGGTTTTTGTGCGTGGAAAAATGACTTTGTGCGGGAAAAAATGAGCTCGGGCGCCATCGGGCGTGAAAGTCCGGAGTTCCTCGGGCGGTGGGGGTGCTCCCCCGCACATCGGGCAATATGGCTCGAGCAAAATTTCACCGGGTTGGATTTTCCTCGGACAAGTAGGCATAAAAATGATAATTTGGCATGTGGTCCGAGGAAAAATGAGATTGGGGGGTTTTTGTTCGAGGAAAAATGACTTTGTGGGGGAAAAAATGAGCTCGGGCGCCATCGGGCGTGAAAAGTCTTGAGTTCCTCGGGCGGTGGGGGTGCTCCCCCGCACATCGGGCAATATGGCTCGAGCAAAAGTTCAGCTGGTTGAATTTTCCTCGGACAAGTAGGCATAAAAATGATAATTTGGCATGTGGTCCGAGGAAAATGAGATTGGGGGGTTTTTTGTGCGAGGAAAAATGAATTTGTGCTGGAAAAAATGAGCTCGGGCGCCATCGACCGTGAGAAGTCCGGAGTTCCTCGGGCGGTGGTGGTGCTCCCCGGCAGATCGGGCATTATGGCTCGAGCAAAAGTTCAGCTGGGTGGATTTTCCTCAGAAAATAGGCATAAAAATGATAATTTGGCATGTGGTCCGAGGAAAAATGAGATTAGGGGGTTTTTGTGCGAGGAAAAATAACTTTGTGCGGGAAAAAATGAGCTCGGGCGCCATCGGGCGTGAAAAGTACGGAGTTTCTCCGGCGGTGGGGGTGCTCCCCCGCACATCGGGAATCTTGGCCCGAGCAAAAGTTCAGCTGGATGGATTTTCCTCGGACAAGTAGGCATAAAAATGATAATTTGGCATGTGGTCCGAGGAAAAATGAGATTGGGGGGTTTTTGTGCGAGGAAAAATGACTTTGTGCGGGAAAAAATGAGCTCGGGCGCCATCGGGCGTGAAAGTCCGGAGTTCCTCGTGCGGTGGGGGTGCTCCCCCGCACATCGGGCAATATGGCTCGAGCAAAAGTTCAGCTGGGAGGATTTTCCTCAGACAAGTAGGCATAAAAATGATAATTTGGCATGTGGTCCGAGGAAAAATGAGATTGGGGGGTTTTTGTGCGAGGAAAAATGACTTTGTGCGGGAAAAAATGAGCTCGGGCGCCATCGGGCGTGAAAAGTCCGGAGTTCCTCGGGCGGTGGGGGTGCTCCCCCGCACATCGGGCAATATGGCTCGAGCAAAAGTTCAGCTGGGTGGATTTTCCTCGGACAAGTAGGCATAAAAATGATAATTTGGCATGTGGTCCGAGGAAAAATGGGATTGGGGGGTTTTTGTTAGAGGAAAAATGACTTTGTGCGGGGGAAAATGAGCTCGGGCGCCATCGGGCGTGAAAAGTCCGGAGTTTCTCGGGCGGTGGGGGTGCTCCCCCGCACATCGGGCAATATGGATCGAGCAAAAGTTCAGCTGGGTGGATATTCCTCGGACAAGTAGGCATAAAAATGATAATTTGGCATGTGGTCCGAGGAAAAATGAGATTGGGGGGTTTTTGTTCGAGGAAAAATGACTTTGTGCTGGAAAAAATGAGCTCGGGCGCCATCGGGAGTGGAAAGTCCGGAGTTCCTCGGGCGGTGGGGGTGCTCCCCCGCACCTCGGGCAATATGGCTCTAGCAAAAGTTCGGCTGGGTGGATTTTCCTCGGACAAGTAGGCATAAAAACGATAATTTGGCATGAGGTCCGAGGAAAAATGAGATTGGGGGGTTTTTGTGCGAGGAAAAATGACTTTGTGCGGGAAAAAATGAGCTCGGGCGCCATCGGGCGTGGAAAGTCCGGAGTTCCTCGGGCGGTGGGGGTGCTCCCCCGCACCTCGGGCAATATGGCTCTAGCAAAAGTTCGGCTGGGTGGATTTTCCTCGGACAAGTAGGCATAAAAACGATAATTTGGCATGAGGTCCGAGGAAAAATGAGATTGGGGGGTTTTTGTGCGAGGAAAAATGACTTTGTGCGGGAAAAAATGAGCTCGGGCGCCATCGGGCGTGGAAAGTCCGGAGTTCCTCGGGCGGTGGGGGTGCTCCCCCGCACCTCGGGCAATATGGCTCGAGCAAAAGTTCAGCTGGGTAGATTTTCCTCGGACAAGTAGGCATAAAAATGATAATTTGGCATGTGGTCCGAGAAAAAATGAGATTGGGGGGTTTTTGTTCGAGGAAATATAACTTTGTGCGGGAAAAAATGAGCTCGTGCGCCATCGGGCGTGGAAAGTCCGGAGTTCCGCGGGTGGTGGGGGTGCTCCCCCGCACATCGGGCAATATGGCTCGAGCAAAAGTTCAGCTGGGTGGATTTTCCTCGGACAAGTAGGCATAAAAATGATAATTTGGCATGTGGTCCGAGGAAAAATGAGATTGGGGAGTTTTTGTTCGAGGAAAAATGACTTTGTGCGGGAAAAAAATGAGCTTGGGCGCCATCGGTCGTGGAAAGTCCGGAGTTCCTCGGGGGGTGGGGGTGCTCCCCCGCACATCGTGCAATATGGCTCGAGCAAAAGTTCAGCTGAGCGGATTTTGCTCGGACAAGTTGGAAGAAAAAAGATAATTTAGCATTTGGTCCGAGGAAAAATGACTTTGGGCAGCTTCAGCCTCCAAATTCCGGGGTTTTCTGCCTGGGGGGGTGCTCCCTCGCACATCAGGCAATTTGGCTCGATGAAAGGTGTGCTGGGTTGGTTTCCCACGTACTAGAGGGCATAAAAGTGAGTTTGAACAATGGTTGTCCGAGGGTAAGTTGAGGTTGTCCGAGAGAAAAATGAAGTTCGGGCGCAAAATCTGCTCCTATGCGGGAAAAAGCTGCTCCTATGCGGGAAAAATTCAATGTTCCCTTTTGTTTTTCAAGCAAAAGTACGTTTGTATATATAGGGGGGAGGTAGTTTGGGAGATGGCAAGGCTTGGCAAGGCCAAAACCCCCCAAGGTGACCAGGAGGCCTTGCCAAGCCAATCGAGGAAAAACCTTCGGGGGCGGGGGAGACCT